>JAZKJV010004006.1:0-217476 GCA_037367405.1 Ottelia alismoides
TATGGAAGCCTTATAGGGTGGAGAAGGCAGAGGCTCATTGATGAAGTGCTAAATGCATGTGTTAAGAGAGATCCATTGTAGCATGTGCACTTATCTTCTCATACAGAACCGAGATGAATTTCAGTGAAGAGGTTCTCGATTTTTAATTTTTAACCTGGAAAGTCCAGGGGCGAACACAAGGATACGAACACTTTAATGGTTAAATTTAGAGAACAAATAATTTTAGACCAATGATTTAGAGCTTTATTACTTCGAGATAATGCACATTACACAATCAACACAGCATTTAACACATTTTTTATGCCATTAAATTAAATGCCAACATAAATGCACAAACAAGATCGATAGGAGGATCAACACTTTAAAACTCATAATGAGTAACTTGGATGATTAATGGAATACCCTGAATTAATTCCTTAGGAAATCACTTCATTAAGAAGAAGTTAGTCCCAAAATCCTATCTCATCTCCACTCTAATAATTTAATCAACAAGTACGTCTTTTAATGATCCAAAGATGATTCACATTCAAAAATAGGATATCATAAATATTGTCATGCTTAAAGGGTATAAATGATCATGTGGAATATTTGAATTCAATTAAAATACATCAATTAATCAAAGCCTTAAACATTAACAATTAATGCGTGAATTATTAATCAAAATCAACACATGCTACTACAAGATAGAGTGCCAAACCAGCTTTAAAACAAGACCAAAATCACATTATTTGGACTTCAGGATATCAAGATATTCTACATAGAATCCAGGGTCACAAATGTAGTAAATACTTCCAAGTTTTATTACATATAAGGATAGATAGGGACTTAAATGCAATTAATAAAACTCACAAGGGCTAACATGCAAAATTTATACGAGCGGGAGGACTTGTCTGTAATTATTGAAAACATCCAGGCTAAAAATGCAATTTCTCCAATTCTGTGTGCGTAACCATGTGACTCATCGCAGGGTCTGACTCAGGCTTGGACACGCGTCAAATCCTGATGCTTCGTTGGTGGCTAGAAAGTAGGTCCAGATTGTAGTTCAGGTGCAAATCTGAGGGTTGGACCGTTGCTTCGGGTAATAAAATGGCTCAATAATGGTCGTTAGATCTCGCCTAAATCGACGAGATCAACGGTATCTGCTATGAGAGTTCTTCTTACTCCTCCGTATGCGGTGGAGGTATGGTTGGGCTCCGATGAAGGTTAGTTTGCTCCTCTGTGATTCCCCTGTCAGTCTAAAGTCCTGTCACCTCCATTGAACTTTGATGACAACGATGGTTGCTCAGAGAAGATGGAAAGGTCCATAACAAGCTCGATCGATGAAGTGTTACCAAAGGAAAAATAGGATACCGGAGCTTGCTCTATTTTTTGATCATTAAAGCCTATTTGACCTGCAATGTTAGTCCAAATGAAAGACAAATTTCCTACAAATAAAATGAAGTGGCTATGAAGGTGATCTTAAGTCTATTGCTATACGGATATGGAGGAATATACCTAATGGAGATCCTTCTTCATGCGGAAGAAAACTATGGTCGAAGGATCACATGCATGGATTAGCAGATTGATGATGATAGAATACTTCACGAGGATAAGGAATATCAAGCGATAGTATACAAAGATTCAATCAATTAAAATGTTGCATATACGCCTCAGATAAAATTCGAGAACTACACTGAGATACAGAAGTGAAGATTCACCTGATATTTGAAGAGTAGAAAATGGTGCAAATGAAATTGATTCTGGAGCCTATTTGTGAAGCTCGAAGCTTCATGATATTTGCATGGGATTCTTGGCTAAAGAAAACAACTCAGATAGCCTCAAATTTTGAGCTTTAACTTGGCAACACGACCAAGGATCTCACTGTTAGCCATGTGAGCCCGAGGTGAACCATTCTTACAATAAATATTATTGTAATAAATATGTTTATCAATAAAAGTTATTGATTGTTTCACTCCCTTTCTGAAATTAAATGAATGAATGCACTATAAGGTCCCTCTGTACAATTAGGGTTATGTACCATGGCCGTCTTGCTAATCATATAGCGTTCATTCATTAAATGAATCATAGAGGCTGCTGTTTGGATGAATATCTAAAGAGTTAGATAGAGGACATATCAAACACCGTCGAATGATTATTAAGAGATGACCTCTATCCTGAGTAGGAGATGGCAATCCTTTCTCACAAAGGTTGATATATGACCGACCTCTTGATGCAGGTCCTCTGCATGGGAATAGTGATTCGGAGGTGTCAGAATAGTTAGGTCAAAGGGTTGACTTAGCGAGATCGAGATAACCTAAGTCCTATGTTGAATGCTGTCACAACATATGCACACATCCTCTGACCAGAGACAGATGTGTTACTATATGTCTGAGTGTGTACATTTGGCAGACCAATAGGTTGATGACCTAACCAAGGTCTATACACCGGCGAGCTGGTATGCATGTAAGGGCATATGACTAATACGATCTCTCAAAGGGATTATACAGGTTCACTTATGAACCAGAAGACATGAGCTCACTCATGTGGTATTGGGACCGATCAAATTCCATGCATGGTCGTCATGCTTTGGAAGCATGAAAAGAATTTGAAGGTATGATATATGCTTTGGGAAAGCATATGATCGATACCAATTCCCAATGACCAAGATTGAGAAACTTGGTGATCAAACCCTGAAGAAGACAGTGTAAATTGATCTATATATTCAGGTTGATAATAGGTCTTCCGGTATGCAGGATGTGTAGGTATTGGGAATACCTGAGGGTGATGTGATCATAAATGATTGTATAACCATGACGCTTCCATTCTGAGGGAGTGATGAAACATGTCTGGATTTTAGTGACACCTCTCAATGGAGAAGTAACTTAATCTTAGTCCAAGTGTTGGACATTGATCTGAATGAGATTCAGATGCAATGAGAAGATTAAGTATACGGACTTGATTTAATCAAACATCTGTGGGAGGCCCGTGAGATCTAGATTTGAGATGAGTTCTCAACATCCAAGTCACTATACGTGGAACAATACAATCGCCATGTCCTTATCTCCAAGTATCTACGGAGAAAGCGCATTATTCTTGAAGGAGTTCAAGAATAATTCCTGCTATGAATTACGTATCCAAGCAACAAGATGTTGATGTTAAATGAGATTTAATTATCAAGTATAATATGAATAAGATTCATACTGTGAGAATGATTATCCAAGATAATTAAATGAGATTTAATTATCAAGGAAATACAGATTGTGGATAGTGCTATCCATAATATCTTTGTATAAGTTATAAATATGATTTATAATATATTAAAGAGAGAGCAGCTTTGTAAATAACATTTGTTAATTGCTAATGTGAATTGGATTAACAATTAATCCTCTTTTTTATTATCTTATTATCTTGTGATAATTGATTTTTTATTGAATTGAATTATGTTGATGATAATGCAACATATATTTGATTTAATATAAATTAATTTTATTGTTTTAAACAACAATGATCATGGCCATTGATTATACATATATCAATCCAACCATTAATTTTTTATGCCATGGATTGTGATCCATAGCTCCCAAACTAGTATATAAAGAGGGCAACCCTATCCCTTTGAAAGAGAACTCATAGCACACGTCTACTCTCTCTCTCATCTCTCATTCTCACCCTCTCTCTCTCTAAAGGTGGCCGGCCACCTTGTGATTTTGAGGGAACAATAATCGCTTCTACACCATCGTGCTGTCGCTTCGATTGCTCGAGGATCTCCCATCTTCTTTAGGGCTTCCTGCTCTAGAAGGAGACGTCGGATTTCGTTGGACGAAATCAGGAGATTTAAGCTTGGATCTTCATTAAGGATTGCAGGAGGCACGTGTCTCATCATCACGCCCGCAAGTGCCATCTTCGTAGATCAGACTTGAGTCTGGAGGATCTCTTGCTTTAGAGATCTAGTGATTGCAACCACGCTTCGAGAGGTATTTCTAATACTTTGCGGTTAGATGAAACTATCCAAGAAATGTTCTTGTGATCATGTGATTTCATCACATGATTTAAATTTTTTTAAATTCCGCTGCACCTAGCGACTAGTGAAACTAGTCGCCCTGATCGCATGAGATGCGATCATCACGCTTCTGTGATGCGCTTGAGGATCACCCATATCCTTAAAGTGGTATCAGAGCCTTGGGTCGAAAATGTTTTGGATACGATTCGTAAACCTAGGACGACTTGGTTTTGAAAGGGTTGCGAAAGTTTTATCGCATTTCAATTTTCATACCTCTGTTTAATTGGTTTTTTCGGCACTGTTTAAATTGTTTAAACAACGAAATATTCAATTGGCTTTTGTTCCCCATTAAATAAGGAAACCATAAGATCTTAGTTTATGTAATTTGGATTTCATTTGCTCAAGATATGGCCGTTTGAATAAACATGTATTCACTGTTGCGGGAACTGCAATCAGAACGTGATTAATGAGTTAATTACTGTTTGATACGCTTTAAAATGCATGAAATACACTTGAATTCTGTCATAAATAAAATTAGCAATCTTAGGAAACTGATTCTGTGAAATTTGGATTTAAATTGATCAAGATAAGTTGATTTCCGTGAGTATGGGTCACTGCTGGAAATTGACAAACTTGATCATGAACCTTGTGATAGTCATTCAAATAAATTGATGAAAATTAATTATTAATTTTCTGAAATGATTATTGATAAATATTTATGGAATAATTAAAGACGATAATTAATTCCTTGAATGACATTCCACTAATCAAAATGATAAAATAGTTGATCTTCATCATAATTGGTTGATATGAAATCATCAACACATATTATTTTTCATGCAAAACTCTAGTTTATCCTACAATAGTTGTAGGACAACTTTTACATGCAAAACTCTCTTGCTTGAATAGGATTGGGGATTTGTTTAGCAAATCTCCTTATAATATTATCAAAATGATTTTGATGAATATTATATGGTATAATTCGGTTGAAAAATCGATGAGCATCTCAAAGTACACAATGATCTATCTAGCATTATACTTTCCTGAGGTGGATATGGTGTCTAGTCGGGGAGTATTGGGGTAGCGGGTCGCATTGGTTGCAGTCTGTCCCACTTCCCGTCGGTACTGGCCATGACAGTGGGTAGGGACTCGATAATGCCGGTGAAATCAAAGCGTATTTTTCTAAGTATTAAAATTCAAATAATACGTACTTTGAGATTATACCTATTATTCAAGTAATAATCAAGTTTGTTGATTGAAAATTAGATTGATAATTAATTTAATGTGATTAAATTGAATATATCCAATTAAAAGCACAATTTATAAATAGATGTGTATTTCCCTTGGAAGAATTAATTATGTGAATATGGTTCACGATAATTAATTAAAATTTGAATATGAGGTGGAGGATCACGTAAGTGACATCCATGGTCTCCCGTCAAGGCAAAGAATTCCGTCGCCAGATGTTGTATACATGAGACGCCTGTCTGAAGTGACGAACCTGTATACAATTTATTTGGATCGGGTTCTTTGCTTCTCGAAAGAGTAAGGCGTATACATAGTAACCCCAATATCGAGTCGTCATAATATTGGGGCAATATTGGATTGCGTATAGCGAGTATTAAGCATGTTGATGGTTGGTTCAATTAACGACGAGTCAACATCATCTTAGGGGTGGTAGTCCCGGGTTGTTAAAGATCGAATTGGGAAATGCAAGTTGGACTTGCAAGGCAGAATGTGTTCCCGCTTCTCTTTATTCGAGTCATAAATTCTCATATTATTGGGATGTGATAAAGATAGAGAGAGATCCCAGATCTTGCTTGAGATATAGAGGTAAGTATATCTCTTACTTTGAAAGATGATTAGGGAATAATCTTTCATCGTGGACATAGCAAGACAATTTTGATTTAAAATTCCTTAATCAAATGTTTTAAATATGAGTATATAATTATATGTTATAATATAGTGCATTCTTCATTTCAGAAAATGAAGTGCATGAACCAACTGAGTAGGCTCCTGGAGGTCAATCAGTTGACCGGACCAAATTATTCGGATTGGATCCGAAATTTGGATCTTGTCCTATCTGCAGAGCCATCTTGTATGACTATCCAAGGATAAGATAGCAGACCCTCAGACTCCTGATGATAAAATCTTTTAATGAAAAATATGATGAAGATCATAACTTGGCAAGATGTTATATCCTTGGCTTATTGTCCAACGTGCTTCAGAAGTAGCATGTGGAAATGAACCATTGCCAGGAAATCATGCTGAATCTGAAAGAAATGTTCGGTGACATAGACCACACACAGCATTATAATGTGATGAAAGAGCTTATTCGCTGCAAGATGTAGAAGGGACCTTTGTCAGAGAACACATACTCAAAGTGTTTGGGTACCTCTCTGAATTGGAATCCCTGGGAGCCTACATGGATGCTGATATGCAAGCTGATTTCATTCTCCTATCGCTCCCTAAGTCTTTCAAAAACTTTGTTCAGTCATATCACATGAGCAAAGTTGATTTCAGTAACGTTGGGCTGTTAGCTGCATTAAAGTCTACAGAAGACGTAATGAGGAAGGAAGGCCCCTCTGTTAGTGCAATGGTTGCACAAGTAAAAGGAAAGCGTGGTCGGAAGCAAGGTTCTAGGAAGGGCCCGCCCCAGAAGAGAGAGAAGAAGAATCAAGGAGTTGGTTCATCTTCCAGTGCTTCCACACTAATGACATCAAGAAGACCGATGTCTGTCATCACTGCAAGAAGCCGGGGCACTGGCGGCGTAACTGCCCAGAATACCTGAAGTCGGTTGACATAGTAAAGCCCCAGCATGTATGAAATATACTTTCATCATTGAAACTAGTTTTCTCGTTGGACGAGAAGGAAGTTGGGTTGTTGATTCTGGTGCTTCTGTTCATGTATGCAATTCGTTGCATTTGTTTCGTGAAATTAGGAATCTAGAGCAAGGGGAGATAGTCATCCATATGGGATTTGATGCAAGCGTTGCAGCAGTCGCCATTGGGACCTGCCGACTATCATTATCTAATGGTAGAGTCTTAGTACTTAAAGAGTGTCTTTATGTACCTGAAGTTAGGAGGAACTTGATATATGTATCTAAACTTGTTAGAAATGGATATTCCTTCCTATTCTGTAATAAGTTAGTCATTAATCAATATGATAAATTTATTACGGATGGTGTTTTGACTTCTGGTGGACTCTATGAATTGTGCATTGATGAACATGTCATGAATGTTACTACTACTAATAAGAACCCTAAAAGATCCAGGGAGAATGGAAATCATTCAAATATGATTTGGCATGAAAGGCTTGGTCATTTATCTATAGATATGATCAATAGATTGATAAAGGATGGACCTTTAGATTTTCTACAGGTTCAATCTTTACCTACCTGTGAACATTGCATTCGAGGTAAAATGTCCAGGACGCCTTTAAGTAACAAGGTTACAAGATGCGAAGGTATTCTTGACCTAATACATACTGATGTATGTGGTCCCTTCAGTACCGCGACTTGAAATGGATATCGATATTATTTGATGTTTTTTGATGACCATTCGTGATACGGATTTTTCTTCCTACTACGTCATAAATCTGAAACCTTTGAAAAGTTCAAAGATTTTAAGGCTTTGGTTGAGAACCAAACCGATATGAAGATTAAACTGATTTGATCTGACTGAGGTGGCGAGTACCTCTCAGATGAATTCAAGGAATACCTTAAAGAGAATGGAATTGTCTCCAATCTCACTCCCCCTGGAACCCCCCAACTTAATGGTGTTGCTGAAAGACGCAATAAGACCATCATGGACATGGTCCGTTCACTAATGAGCAGAGCACGTTTACCTCTTAGTTTCTGGGGATATGCAATAGAGACTGCAATATATATCCTGAATAAGATTCCTAGAAAATCTGTACCCAAGACTCCTCACGAGCTCTGGTTTGGAAACAAACCTACTGTTAAACACTTGAGGGTTTGGGGTTGCTTGGTCCATGCGAAGAATGTGGACGCAAGTAAGCTAGAATCTCGTACTTGTGAGTGTTACTTCATTGGGTATGTTAAAGATGGTATTGGATATCAAGTTTATGACAATGAGACCCAAAAGATTTTTTTCTCTAGAGATGTAAAATATTTGGAGGATGATTTCCTTAAAGGTCAAGATAGAAATGAAGTAGAGGAACTCATTGAATCCCCTGAGGATTCTGAGAATTCCTAAACCAGAAACTGAAGAGATAAATAAAGATGAAACACCCATACCTCTTTGAAGGAGTTCGAGGGTGGTTGGACCACCTGAAAGGTATGGATTCCATGTGTCAAGTGAGACTGACAATGATCCTACTTCATTTGATGAAGCACTTACGGATCATGACATGGATAGATGGATGCTAGCAATGAAGTCAGAAATTGACTCCATGCATAAAATTGGTGTATGGACCCTAGAGGATCCACCTAAAGGGGAATAACCCATTGGGTGTAAATGGATCTCAATAAAAAAGGGGACTTGATGGGAAAGTAGAGACTTTCAAGGCACGGCTCGTAGCCAAGGGCTACACACAGAGAGAAGACATCGACTATGATGAGACATTCTCTGATGTGGCTATTCTTAAGTCCATCAGAACACTGCTAGCTATAGCTGCATCTCTTGACTACGACATCTGGCAGATGGACGCCAAGATAGCTTCCTCAATGGATACCTCGAGGAGGATATCTATATGGAGTAGCCCTAGGGCTTCATAGTTGAGGATGGAAAAGTATGCAAGCTAAAGAAATCCATCTATGGGCTCAAACAAGTTTCTTGTAGTTGGAACATCAGATTTGACGAAACCATAAAGAGTTATGATTTTGTGCCGAATCCTGATGAACCTTGTGTTGTACAAGAAGCTTAGTGGGTGCGCCATTGTGTTCATCGTGCTTTACGTAGATGATATCCTTATCATTGGGAATGATACATGGATGATGACCAATGTAAAGATTTGGCTATCTCATACCTTCAAACTGAAAGATCTTGGAGAAGCCTCTTACATCTTAGGGCTGAAGTTGTTCAGAAACTGAGAAAAGAGGATATTGGGATTATCACAACATGGATACCATTAAGAAGATTCTTGAATGATTCCGCATGGATAGTTCCACGAAAGGATTCCTCCCTTAAGACATGGTATCCATCTGTCCTAAAGGGATGGCTCCTCAAAGTGTTGAGGAAAAGAAGGCCATGGCCGGATGCCCCTATGCATCAGCTGTAGGAAGCTTAATGTATGTCATGATGTGTACCTAGGTCAGACATCTGCCATGCAGTGGGAGTGGTAAGTCGTTACCAATCCTACTATGGAGAGCAACACTGGAATGCAGTAAAGACATATTCAAATATCTAAGATGGACGCAAGATTACATCTTGGTCTATGGAGATGGTGATCTCCAAGTCTTGGGATATACAGATTCATACTTCCAGTCGGATATTGATGATCGAAAGTCGACATCAGGGTTTGTATTCTAATTGAATGGTGGTGTTGTGAGCTGGAGAAGCAAGAAGCAGGACACTACAACGGATTCAACAGCAGAAGTCGGAATACATTCCCGCATCGGATGCTGCAAAGGAGGTGGTGTGGTTGCGCAAGTTCATCTTGGAGCTTGGAGTAGTTTCCTCTGATACTCCCACCCGTTACTCTACGATAACATGGGAGCCATTTCCCAGGCAAAGGAACCCAGATGGCATCAAAAGAGAAAGCACGTGGAAAGGAAATACCACATCATTTGGGAGATTCAAAGCGTGGTGATATCGTCATCACCAAGGAGGCCTCTGCCGACAACGTTGTTGATCCTCTTACCAAACCTCTGACCCAGAAGGTTTTCGACCAGCATGTAATGAGTATGGGTTTAAGGATTGTTCCTGAATGATTCTGAGGGCTAGTGGGAGATTGTTAGCCATGTGAGCTCGAGGCGAACCATTCTTACAATAAATGTTATTGTAATAAATATGTTTTATCAATAAAAATTATTGATGTTTCACTCCCTTTCTGAAATTAAATGAATGAATGCAATATTAGGTCCCTCTGTACAATTAGGGTTATGTATCATGGCCATCTTGATAATCATATAGCTGTTGGTTGATTAAATGAATCATAGAGGCTGGTGTTTGGATGATATCTAAAGAGTTAGATAGATGACTCATCAAGCACCATCGAATGATTATTAAGAGATGATCTCCAGCCTGAGTAGGAGATGGCAATCCTTTCTCACAAAGGTTGATATCTGACTGACCTCTTGATGCAGGTCCTCTGCATGGGAATAGTGATTTGGAGGTGTCAGCTTATTTAGGTTAAAGGGTTGACTTAGCGAGATTGAGATACCTAAGTCCTATGTTGAATGCTGTCACATCATAGGCACACATCCTCTGACCAGAGACAGATGTGTTACTATATGTCTGACTGTGTACATTTGGCAGACCAATAGGTTGATGACCTAACTAAGGTCTATACACCCGACGAGCTGGTGTGCATGTAAGGCATATGAGTAATACGATCTCTCAAAGGGATCATACAGGTTCATTTATGAACCGGAATACATGAGCTCACTCATGAGGTAATTGGGATCGATCAAGTTCTATGCATGGTCGTCGTGCTTTGGAAGCATGAGAAGAATTTGAAGGTATGATATATGCTTTGGGAAAGCATATGATCGATACCAATTCTAATGACCAAGATTGAGAAACTTGGTGATCAAACCCTGAAGAAGACAGTGTAAAATTTATATATATCTTCAGGTTGATCATAGGTCTTCCAGTATGCAAGATGTGTAGGTATTGAGAATACCTGAGGGTGATGTGATCATAAACGATTGTATAACCATGACACTTCCATTCCGAGGGAGTGATTAAATAGGTCTGGATTTTAGTGACTCCTCTTAGTGGAGAAGTAACTTAATCTTAGTCCAAGTGTTGGACATTGATCTGAATGAGATTCAGATGCAATGAGAAGATTAAGTATACGGACTTGATTTAATCAAGCATCTGTGGGAGGTCCGTGAGATCTGGATTTGAGATGAGATCTCAACATCCAAGTCACTATACGTGGAACAATACAATCACCATGTACTTATCTCCAAGTATCTGCGGAGAAAGCGCTTTATTCTTGAAGGAGTTCAAGAATAATTCCTGTGATGAATTATGTATCCAAGCAACAAGATGTTGATGATTAAATGAGATTTAATTATCAAATATAATATGAATAAGATTGATATTGTGAGAATGATTATCCGAGATAAATAAATGAGATTTAATTATCCAGGAAATACAGATTATGGATAGTGCTATCCATAATATCCGTGTATATGTTATAAATATGATTTATAATATATTAGAGAGAGAGTAGCTTTGTAAATAACATTTGTTAATTGTTAATGTGAATTGGATTCACATTAATCAATTAATTGGAATTGTAGTTTACAATTTAGTTTGGGTTGTTAATATGATTCACATATTTTCAATGACATGATTAAAATATTCAATAATTAATTTTGAATTAATTTAGTGGATAATTTTTCAATAAATGTTATTGCAAATTATTAAGAGATAATGAGATAAAATAAAAAGGAGATAATCTACCACCAAAAGTAGGTGGCGTCACCAATGACTTAGTCGTAGGTGACACCCCGTATTTTTGGGGGTGTATTATTATCCTCTTTTTTATTATCTTATTATCTTGTGATAATTGAGTTTTTATTGAATTAAATTATGTTGATGATAATGTAGCATATATTTGATTTAATATAATTTAATATTGTTGTTTTAAACAACAATGATCATGGACGTTGATTAAATACATATATCAATCCAACCATTGATTTTGTATGCCATGGATTGTGATCCATAGGCTCCCAAACTAGTATATAAAGAGGGCAACCCTAGCCCTTTGAAAGAGAACTCATAGCACACGCCTAGTCTCGCTCATCTCTCATTCTCGCCCTCTCTCTCTCTAAAGGTGGCCGTCCATCTTGTGATTTTGAGGGAACATCAATCGCTTCTACACCGTCGTGTTGTCGTTTCGATTGCTCGAGGATCTCCAGGCTTCCTACTCTAGAAGGAGACGTCGGATTTCGTTGGACGAAATCAGGAGATTCAAGGGTCGGATCTTCATCAAGGATTGCGGGTGGCACGCATCTCATCATCGTGCCCGCAAGTGCCATCTTCGTAGACCGGACTTGAGTCAGGATGATCTCTTGCTTTAGAGAACTAGTGATCGCAACCACACTTCGAGAGGTATTTCTAATACTTTGTGGTTAGATGAAACGATTCAAGAAATGTTCCTGTGACCATGTGGTTTCATCATATGATTTAAAAATTTTTAAATTCCGTTGCACCTAGCAACTAGTGCGACTAGTCGCCCTGATCGCATGAGATGCGATCATCACGCTTTCGTGATGCGCTTGAGGATCACTCATATCCTTCACTCACAGGAGATACACATCATCTTAGCGCTCAATCTAGCCTTCGCACTATCATTGGAAGTTAGAGAGGCTAGGGAGCAAGTCCATGGAATGGCGGATAGCCGGCAAAGGTAGCTGGTGGAGAAGTTTTTAAAGAGAGGATGGCGGAGGTTTCAATGAGTTTTCATGGAAGTTTCAACCTCCTCCAATGATTGAATGGTTAACGTTAAGAATAGAGCAACGGTTAGCGGAAGTTAGGGTCAAAAAGCGAAAGTTTTAGTGTTGGTTTTGTGAGAAGATGCGTGAGGAGCCTGGCGAAGTGAGGGGAAGTTGCAAAGAAAATGAGGAGTTGTGTCGTTTGAGAGACGGGGCTGGAGGTTAGGGACGACGGAATGGTCGTTGGGTATGATGATCCGACGGTTAGAATTAGGGCGGAGGCGAACAACCAGGATAACCTCTGATTAAAGAGATCAGACGGTGGATGATAGGGCATTAGAGGACGGTCATGATTCGGTTGATCAAGAAGAGATCCAATGGTTATGATCAAGGTGGGTGGCGGCACAGGAGCGAGCCACGTGGCTTGATCTGAAGGTGCCACGTGGTCCAACCAGAAATTAGGGAAATTGAATAAATCAAGGTTAATTAGGAAAGAATTGATTAGAAATCGAGTTAGGAAAAATGTAAACATGAAAGTTGTATATCTCGATGAGATCTAAAACTTTCATGCAGAGGTCAAAGATATCAAAGGTCATCTGTATATAGATAAAAATTAAATACTATTAAATACTATATAAAACATTTTTCTTTCATTTTTCTTTTGCTTATTTTTTTGTATTTTTATTTTATTCTATGCTCGTTTATTTATATACAATTTTATTCTAATTTTTATTTTATTTTTAATAAGAAATAAATACATAAAATATGACACCATATTATTATATAATAATTAGTGTTAATTATATACAACACACACATTAGCAATTAGTGTTAAATAGTCATTGAATCATGTTATTAACTTAAGTAAAAGAGATAAATATATAGAATTAAGCTGATAAATCTGGTATTTATCACCCCCTCATACTTAAGCTAACCTCATCCTCGAGCTAATAAAGGATTAGTGAAATTAATTAATGAATTCCCTTACTTGTGCTTGTGAGATTTCAAGGCTTGATTTGACCTAGAACACTAAGTTTTTAGGAATCCTAAAACTCTGAGTTGATCCAAGTATTAATCAAAAGGAATTCAACTTCTCTAATTTCCAAACTCTCAATTGTAGATATAAACATAAGGAATATGACTTAATGTTGACTGCAACAAGGGAGTAGAATCAAAACATCACCAAAAGTTCCAAACTTGGAAGCTATCCTAAGGATCCAACCCTCAACTCTAGGGAATAAATTTAGTCTTGCCTCAATCCATCTTCTCTTTACTTTGTTAAACTTTAAAAGGATGGATGGAAGGCCATATTATGGAGGATATAGGATTGTATACTTATTTTCTCTTCCTCTCTTTGGAACATGGTTTTCTCTAGTGTTAAAATGCAACATATTTTGATTTAGTCAATCAATGTGTCCGTCAAGAGAAGTTGGAGTCGTCTGCACTTGTTTTCCTGGGAGTACACAGGGGTGTACCTTTTTTGAGTATCTATTATACCTTCTACACCCAGACTTGTAGCATTTACGATGAAGAGCCCTTTTTGGGTGCTAGCTTGACTCCTGGTCCTAGTAGCGGTGGTCCAAATGGACACTTTGAAATATTTGGGAGTGCTTGCCTTTGGTGGAAGCTCTTTAATATTTGACTTCGTATGGTGAGAGCTTTTCAATTATCATTTCTTTCTTTCTTTGTTTTTTTTGGCTAGCTCCACCGCTTTTACCAAAAGATTGTCGTACACTGATCAACTTATCACACTCAGGAACTTTAGGTTAAAGTCAAGAAATATAATGAGAACAAGTTCCATACTGGCTAAGATGCCGACACTCAGGTTTCATGAAGCCATCATTAATTTTATCCCATCCTCGAGCATTGTACAGATCAAGTTCAAACTCAAACTTCCAATCTCAGTCTCCTTAGTGATACCTTGACTCATCTCAATCATTAATGCAGTCGTGCAAGTGCGTAAGGGTCAAATTCTTTTTAAGGAAGATTAAGCATGCAATATAGCATACATATCTTCCAACCAAGAGAGTGTGAATTTTTAAGTCCATGACCTTAATGATTAATACATGATAACTCTAAGTTTATGGACTCCAAAAACCAAGTGTCTGAAGATCGTCTCAGGCCTTGAGTGCATAGTGAAAAATATGTCAGGGAAAGATACCAATTAACAAGTTAGCTAGTTAGTAAATTTTGCAAAAGAATCAAAGATTTATTAGTTTTATTGAAATAAAGTCAATGATCTGGGTATCTTTGACAGAACATCACATAGGAGTAACACGAGGAACAAATACTAAGATACCCAACACAACATTACAAACTTCAGCTTCTTAAGAATCAAGATTAAATCTTCTAGGTTTAAAATCATAGGCTGCCTTATGTTTCAACTGCTTCTTCCTAATGGAGAATACTTTCAAATCTGAGTAAGAAAGGTCTTCATCAACTTGAAATTCTATTCTTCTAGAATGATACCATTCTTCCTTAAAAGTAATATTCATATCTACATGGAAAGCCTCAAAATTCTTCATGATTATGGGAAGATGAATGGATCCTTGAAATCCTGCTACAGATTTGTGGGTTTTTCTTAAAAGAGAAAAACTAGACAATGAGGAATGAGCCAACTTACAAGAAAGGTGAGAATTCATCAAATGAACATCCTTGAGAAAAGGTAAAGGAACTTCCATATCTAATTCTTCTATAAAAAGATCATCCTCCCTAATTGGCATCACTCTTTTCAGAGAACTCCGTATCAACATAATCTTCCAAAATACAGAATCGATATCCAGATTTTTTTCCATGTTGAACCCTTGTAATATAACAAGGAAAGGCAACAACCTTATAAATGAAAATGACAAGATGGTTCGGAGAAACGTCACAACCTCTGAGACAAAATTAAAACACTATAGGGAACTGAAGAGACACATTAAAAGTTAGAAGGATAATTAATTAGACTCATTTATACCCAGAGCTTTGAAAATGATTTTTGAAAGATTTTTGCAAATATTGTCATATAAATATATAGATTTTCAAAATATTTTACAAAAGATTTTCCGAACATGTGAAACCGTATTTTCGCAAACCACTTAAAACAATTTTGAAAACCATGTCAAACAATATAATTTTCAAAAATTATTTTTAAAACATTTTATACAAAACAGTTTTAAAAGTGTAATATGATACTCATAACCCCAATAGTTGGATTTTTTAAAAAATATGAGCTATGTCTAAAGTATATATGCAATATATATGGTAGACCCCCCTATACTTAGCTTTTGTTATGTCCTCATAGCACAAAATGAAATGAAGCCATAGCTCATGCTAAGTATAAAAGAAGATACAAGAACTGAATCCATAATCACCGATGCATCATGAGTAAAAGAATCAGTTAGATGAAAATATGGACTCGAGTCCCCCTATACTTAAGCTGAGGAATAGCTTAAGTTATAAAGATATGAATTTAAACTTCGAGGCCCTACAAAAGCAATCAGAATGAAATTAGATCCCCCCTATACTGAGGCTGAATAGGCCTAAGTATAAGGAACATGAAGCTCAGTGATAAAAGGGTCAGTGTTAGCTAAATCTCAAGATGATGAATCTTAGGAGATTTGAATCTTTCCTGATACTCATGCCTTACTTAAGGGATCGTGAACTGTATCAATAGGCATGAAGTTGATCATTTCTACAGGAGTTAACCTTTCTGACGATTCAATAAAATGCTTGAGTAACTGTCCATTAACCAAAAAGGATGGTGCATGCTTCGAAGGCTCTAAGATTTCTATACTACCCTTCTCATGCACTTCCCTGACAACGAAAGGACCTGTCCACTTTGATTTAAGTTTCCTGTGGAAAATCTTCAATGTTGCATTAAACAACCATACCTTTTGTACAGGAACAAAGTTTTTGCATCTAATATGCAAGGCATGATACTTCTTAACTTTGTCCTTATAGATCATGTTGTTGTCATATGCTCAGTTGTGGATTTCCACTAGTTCATTTAGGTCAAGGTCTCTACACAGTTTTCTTAAGTGACAGCTCCAATTAATCTCCTTTATAACCCATTCAGATTTATGTACTAAATCAGCGGGAAAATGACATGGCTTGCCATAAATCATCCTAAAGGGAGAAGTGCCAAGTGGTATCTTGTAGGCCATTTTGTAAGCCCACAGAACCTGGTCTAACAACTGAGACCGGTTCTTCCTATCTAGACAGACTTGCTTCTGAAGAATGCTTTTCACTTCTCTATTTGAAACTTTTGCCATGTCGTTCGATTGAGGGTGATAAGGACTAGTTACTCTTTTCTCAAATTTATAGTCCTTAGCTAATGATTTCATCAATCCGTTCACAAAGTGGCTACCCCCATCAGAGATCAACACTTTAGGTACTCTGAATCTTGAAATAATATGGTCCTTGATAAATCTGCGTACAGTTTTTCCATCTGTGGCATGGGTTGGGATAGCCTCCACCCATCTTGACAAGTAATGAACTGCTAACAAGATATACTCAAAACCTTGGCTATTAGGAAAAGGATCCATGAAATCTATGCCCCATGCATCAAAAACCTCACAAAAAATTATAGGCTGCATGGGTACCTCATCTCTAGAACCAATAGTCCTTCCCATTCTTTGACATATAGGGCATGACCGTACAAAATCAGCTGCATCTCTAAATAAGGTCGGCCAATACAAATCACATTGTAATATCTTGTGAGCGGTTCTTTTTCCTGAATGGTGTCCTCCAGCGTCAAGTGAATGACAATATGCGAGGATGTTTATGTATTCCTCCTTAGGAATGCACCTTCTCCAGACACAATCCGACCCTTCGAAGAAAAGGAACGGATCCTCCCAATGGTATTTCCTTGAATCTGATTTAAGTAGTTCTATACTGCTTCTAGTCCAACCATGAGGAACTTGCTTGGAGACAAGGAATTTCACCATGTTGGTGTACCATGGAAGTGATTCTATAACACAAATAGACTCATCTGTAAAAGTCTCTCAAATAGGTTCAGAATCAATAGAATCTTTAAGTTCAATCCTCAAAAGATGATCAGCTACTACATTCTTGACCTCTGGTTTATCATTAATTTCCAGGTCAAATTCCTGGAGTAATAATACCCACCTAAGAAGACGCACCTTCACATCCTTCTTTTCCATGAGATACCTAATAGATGAATGATCTGTATAAACTGTCACTTTTGAGCCTAAAATCACAGACCTAAACTTTTCTAATGGCCAAACTACTGCAAGCATTTCTTTTTCAATTACTGTATAATTTCTCTGAGATGGATCCAAAACTTTGCTTACGTAGTGAATAGCAAATGGAATCCGATCTCGATGTTGCCCCAATATAGCTCCTATAGCAAAATCCAAAGCATCGATCATCATCTCAAAGGGAAGAGACCAATCATGAGATTGCAGAATCGGCAAGTCGCAGATCTTCTTTTTAAGGAGCTCGAAGGCCTCAAGACACTTGTGATCGACAAAGAACTAAGTGTCTTTATCTAAGATCTCAGTTAGTGGTCGGGTAATCTTAGAAAAATCTTGAATAAATCTTCTATAAAATCCAACATGCCCTAGAAATGACCTGACTGACTTAATATTGATTGGTGGATCAAGTTCTTAATCACATCCACCTTGGCAGGATCAATCTCCATCCTTTTCTTGGAGATAACATGCCCCAACATGATACCCTCCTTGACCATGAAATGACTCTTTTCCCAAGATAGTACCAGATTCACCTCCCTTCACCTCTGTAAAACCTGGTCCAAGTGTGCTAAACAGGAATCAAATGAATCACCATGGACTGAAAAATCGTCCATGAAGACCTCAAGGAAATCTCCAACCATCTCGGCAAATACCACAATCATGCACCGTTGAAATGTGTCTGGGGCATTACATAACCTAAAAGGCACGCGCTTGAATGCATATGTGCCGAAAGGACATGTAAAGGTGGTTTTTTTTTGTCTTCAGGGGCGATGGCTATTTGATTGTATCATGAGTACCCATCAAGAAAACAAAAGAACTCCTTCCCTGCTAATCTCTCCAAAATTTGATCAATAAAAGGCAAGAGAAAGTGATCTTTCTTGGACGCAGCATTCATGCGCCTATGATTGACAAATACACGCCACGACGTGGGTACTCATGTCGCAATCTCAACTCCTTCATTAGTCACCATCTGAATTCCCGACTTCTTCGGGAAAACATGTCAAGGTGCCACTCATTTGGAGTTAGAGATAGGGTAAATAAAGCCTGCTCCACACCATTTCTCAATTTCTTTCTTAACTACTTCCTGTAGATTTAGATTAAGCCTTCTTTGAAACTCTTGGGAAGGCCTAGCATTTTCCTCAACAAAATGTCGTGTGAACAGAGTGCAGGGTTTATACCCACAAGATCTGACACAGTCCAACATATAGCCTTACAGTTCTTCTCAAATACTTCTAACAACCTAGTCTCTTGTTCTACAGTCAAACTAGAACTAATGATGACAGGAAACTTATTCTTGGGTCCCGTAAGGAAGGTGTACTTTAGTGTAGGAGGTAGTGGTTTCAACTCAGGCAAAGCTGAATCATCACGTATATCAGGCTGAATCACCACGAAATCTGGATATGTGATGCATAGTGGAGATGACTCAACTGTAATGTTATCCACCAATTGTACTAAAAAAAGGAGCTGGATCGCCAAAAGTAAACGGTAAATCGGACAAAGCCACTTCCGAACTAAACAGCTAATTCCTTTGATTGTTCCAAAGGAAGGGAAACTGACAAGTTCAAAGGAACTTCTGTGTCATCAAGTGAATAGGGAGATGCATAGATCAAGAACTCTGGCAATGTATCAGTAACTGCTATGATTACACTGTCCTCTTTAGATGAGAATATCTCATTTTGTATTGTTGGATTTTGTGCCCAAATTCCAACTGTATTGACTACATTGCGGTCTACCTCGAAAAGTGAAGAGAAATATGTGCTTGACTCGGAATCAGGTCGCTGCCATTTCGTCTGCTTCATCTGTAGTTCTACTTCTTCGCCTAGAAAACAGAACTTCATCATCCTTGTCTGATAATCAAATGATGCTCCAGCGGTCCTAAGGAATGGTCGTCCAAGGATAATATGTGAATCTCTCCATTGATGAGGGATATCCATTCCAAGGACTGTGAAGTCCACCTTATAATTTTGTCCCTCAATAGAGATAATGACATTCTTGATCTCACCCTAGCCTTTTTCATGGATTTATCTGCGAACTGAAGTATTTCTCTAGATTTGTGTAAAGGTCCTAACTCTAGTTTCTCATACAAGGCAAAGGGTAATAAATTGATCGAAGAACCATTATAGAGGAGAGTGCGTGTAAATGTTATGTCATCGATATGACTCACTATATAATGTGCTCCTAAATCTCTCTTCTTCCGTGGCAATTTCTGGTTCTTGATACAAAAGGAGTGTCAATCAAAAGAATATGGGTCTTGATATATCAATTTGGTTTTTTCTTGCTAACTCTGCTTGGTGTGCATCTCACCTTCAGATATTTTTGAAATGCAGGGTGACTAGCCACATACTCATCAAATGGCACTTTTACCATGATATTATCTCTACAAAATCATGCCATATCTGGATTGTCTTTCTGAATCTTATTAGTGACGCGCTTTCCTACCGTAAGAGCATGGGGGAAAGGGATAGGTAGAGAATGAAGTGAAGACTCATATTCATAAATAAAAACATGCTCATTAATATCATTAGATATTGAGTTTTTCAAACATGAATCTTTAAAAATTGGAATAACAATTGGATTAACTACTTTAGGACTTGGGATGTCTGCTAAATGTGCATTCTCCTTGTCCGAAGGCCCAAGGTCCTTCGTAGACTTTGAATCTGACGTGTGCTGCTCTACTCTTGTTCTCCTCTTCAATCTTTTTCTAGAAGTACTTGCTCTTTGGTTATGATGCTTGGCATCATCATACTCTGAAGTCTCCTCAGGTTGAGTTTCAGAGTCGGTCCTATCCATGCCCTTAGCCCGATCAGGTATGGACATGGTCTGTCCATTCCTAAGAGACATATGATGAACATAATCAAATGGAGAGATCTCATGTTCAAATTTTTGGAAATATGAATAATATACCTGATCCATAGGAAGATGCTGATGTGTCTTTTTAGGCTATTGGGATTATCCTGAACCTGGGCTGGAATGGATGTAGAGGGAATATTGCGCTTGTCATTTAAACGAGAAAAATGATTGAGATCAACCCCCAAATCTTGTACTTCATTCCTGTAGGAACCCAACTCATCCAAAAATTTTCGTTGAAAATCCATTGAACCTGATGATGAATGTTGTTGTTGAGAAGAGGAAGGATATGAAGAACGTGAAGACTGGCCCTGATGACCATAAGGATACTGCTGCTGGGTATGATTTCGAACATGTGAGCCTTGCTGGCTTGCTTGATAAGTCTGCTGATGCCCAAATTGCTATTGTTGCTGCCTTAATGCTTGATAAGGGATGGCTCCATAATTTGTTGGAGATGGAAGAGGTGTAGGGGTAAATGATGTGTTGTAGAATGTTTGGGGACGTTGATAGGAGAATCGGTCCCCAAAACCTCCCTGCTTGGCAAGGTCATTTGTATACTATACACCATTTACCTCACACACCTGGGAAGGCTCCTCAGTAGTAGTCTCTATAGACGGTGGCTGTTGCTGACAAAGATGGGTTACAGGATGCTCCTCAACCCATGGTTATAATGCCCCTGACACCTGCTGCTCCTGGATGTGATGAACACGATATACAGGAGTAGTAGATGCACTCACGGCAGGTACCTTCATCTTGGATACCTTCTCATAAAGTTCTGCCATCTGTTTAGGTAGTTTAACAAATTATTGTCCAACTCATTCATTCGTCTATCTATACTTTCGACTGCCGTATGTTTATCTTCTATTAAACCCATGTCAAAAGGATCTACTGTAGTCTTTGTTCCTCCACCGGGTAAGAATGGATTGGTGGTATCCAACTGAGATCTACTAGTGGTTTGTGCTCTACTTGTTTCATCCATTCATTCGAACACTTTACAGACTGTGTCCGCTCCTCATGAAGTATAGATGCCTCTACAAGCTGCACTAACTAAACCCTGCACCTCAGGGTGTAGCCCATAATATACCGACTGAACCAGGATGGTAGGCTCTAAGACATGACAAGTACACTCTCCCATGAATCACAGAAAGCTTCATTAGGAAGTTGGGAGAATCTTGTGATGCGTGAACGCATCAAATTTGTTCTACTCAAAGGGTAAAACTTCTTCAGGAATAAGTCCTTGAACTGGGAAAAAGTTATGACTTCTACCTCCAAGTTCTTCATCCAATAATCACCCTTATCCTTCAGGGCAAATCGAAGGGCTTTGAGCCTTATGTAGTCTTTGTTAACCGTAGGATGCCTAAGGTTAGAACAGACCAACTCAAAGACCCTAAGGAATGCGTAAGGTTCCTCATGAGCATTCCCATGAAAATGTGGTAGCAAACTAAGGAATCATGGCTTCAACTCATATTCTACTTCAGGATCAGCTGGGCTCAACCAATTTCTCATTTAAAACTGTCAAGGATTATAAGTTGCATCCATAGGTCTAATATTACCTAGATGTAACTGGCCAATCTATGCTCTCATAAGTGCTTGATTTTGTTCAGATTCAGCTAACCTAGCCAATACTGCAAGCAATGTGTCTTCTCTCTCTTCCTCTTCCCCATTCCCGTTATGTTTTTTAGGAGGCACCGTAAATGTATCTTCATCACATTCATCAAACAAGGAGTTAGAGTGAGATCTAGATGAAGATAACAAAATTAAATCGATCTCACCAAGGCGATGATCTTCCTCAGTGAGTAAAGAAGAGAGAAAGGGGTTAGTCTATATGTGACCTACCCTTAGGAGTGAATCATGATACACTGGTTCAAAGCAAGGGTTGCTTTGAAACCGGGATGGTCCAGAAAAAGAAAGGGGTTGGATCTCTGAAGATGTAATATTTGGGCGGTTCCGTGATAGGCTCGCAAAGTCCGGGCAAAAATCTGACCAATTATCCATCTAGATGTTCAAGAGAAAAGGAAATTAAGCATGCTAGTTTTCAGAAGAACCTAATTTTTACTAAGCACTTGAATGTGCAGGGTGACTCGCACAAAATAATAAATACAAACCCTGATTAATTCACCAACTCAACACTAAAGGCCGAGATGATGGCCATATTATTGTCAAATTTTAATTGGTGATTCAATACAAATCTTTTCAGAGTAACGAGCTGTTAGGAACCTAAATTTCCTATAAACTGTACCGATTCGTATGACTAGTTGCATCCACTCTCAGCCAGTATAGAGGTAAGTTGGACCATATAAATACATCTATCCGTTTACTTGAGGACCGAGCCTTGCGCGGTGTCCTCTAAGCCCTCCACTCTGTTAAGGAAATTCGGACCGTTTACCGACTACCTGTACATCCTCACTGAGAAGCGGCTAATCATTTTTATAGATTTAGTAGTTCATGTGAAAATTTATGGCATGGCTCTATTTTAATGTTATCCCTCTCTCATAGAAATGTACCTACAAACAAATGAGGGTTTTACTGCCCGAAAACAAGGTTGGTTTTATTCCAATTAATTTTAGCCAACTTGCATCAATTCAGTCTCGATTTTAAGAGATTTAATTATCACTTGAAATTCATTAAGTGACCACAATCATCGCCTAACGTTCATTCCCTTTTCCTTTATTCCTTAAGTTGGTAAAAACTGAGGGAGAAATCAGAAAATGGAATGCAACGAAAAACAATGATGCATGCAATCATTAGGGATACTTACAACGCTTCCTAGCAGTCTCCATGTGGATGCAGAACATAATTTTTTAAATCTAACTATATGATGCAAATCGAGAAATCGCACCTAATCAACAGTTCTATTAGCGATGAAGAAATCAATATAATTTGACTAAGTAGAATGTAAGTTACGTGCGTCTATGAATCTCCTAAGATTTTTGCAATTGTGAATCCAATGAGATTTGTGTAGTGTCCTAAGTTACGAAATAGATCAAGCAAGAAATGACCTATGATCTTTCTATTTGGTATAACATGAATCTATAATGTCACTCAAGTCGAGAACAACTCTCGGCACAACCACACATACGAATAAATAAAGTTTTAAGAGGCCTTTGTTTACATACGCGAGATCTCAATCGAGAACTGCTGTAAATGGTAATGGAATATAAATTAGCTAATCTACTAATCTCTCAACTTAATTATATGTCTCGTGGCTCTCCAACAAATTGTTCCAAGCTCTTTGCCTCCGTGGTCCTTGAGAAATAGTCAACTCCACGGGCCTGTCACGAAACAATATAAATTTATTAGAAAATTCAAGTAAAAAATAATTTAAACCAAAAATCACTGAATAAATCAAAATAAATATTTGCTCTTAAAAATAATCACAAAATATTCCGCATCCCCGACAACGACGTCATCTGATGAAGCGCTAAATGCATGTGTTAAGAGAGATTTGTTGTAGCATGGGTACTTAGCTTTTCATATAGAATTGAGATGAATTTCAGTGACGAGGTTCTCGGTTTTAATTTTTATCCAATGAAGTCTAGGGTCAAACACAAGGATGCGAGCACTTTAATGATTAAATTTAGAGAACAAATAATTTTAGACAGTGATTTAGAGATTTATTACTTCGAGTTAATGCATATTACACAATCAACACAGAATTTTAACACATTTTTATGCCACTAAATTAAATGCCAACATAAATGCACAAACAAGACTGATAGGAGATCAACACTTAACAACTCATAACGAGTAACTTGGATGATTAATGAAAATACCCTGAATTAATTCCTTAGGAAGTCACTTCATTAAGAAGAAGTTAGTCCCAAAATCCTAGCTCATCTCCACTCTAATAATTTAATCAGCAAGTACATCTTTTAATGACCAAAGATGATTCACATTCAAAAATAGTAGATCTTAAAGACTATCATGCTTAAAGGGTATAGATGATCATGTAGAATATTTGAATTCAACTAAAATACATCAATTAATCACAGCCTTTAAACATTAACAATTAATGAGTGAATTGTTAATCAAAATCAACCACACATGCTGCTACAAGATAGAGTGCGAAAATAGCTTTAAAACAAGACCAAAATCACATTATTTGGACTTCAGGATATCAATATATTCAACATAGAATCCATGGGCACAAATGTAGTAAAAACTTCCAAGTGTTATTGCATATAAGGACAGACATGGACTTAAATACATTAATAAAACTCGCAAGGGCTGACATGTAAATTTTACACTTGTTGAAAACATCCAGTTGAATATGCAATTTCTCCAATTCCGCATACGTAACCACGTGACTCGTCGCAGGGTCTGACTCAGGCTAGGACTATGCATCAAATGCTTATGCTTTGCTGGTGGCTAAGAAGTAGGTCCGGACTGCAGCTCAGGTCCAAACCTGAGGTTTTAACCGTTGCTTTAGGTAGGCAACGTGGCTCAATACCAGTCGTCAGGTCTCACCTGAATCGACAAGATCGATGGTATCTACAATGCGAGTTCTTCTTCCTCCTCCGTATGCGGTGGAGGTATGGCTGGGCTCCCGTGAAGGTTAGTTTGCTCCTCTGTGATTCTCCTGTCGGTCTAAAAATTCAGTCACCTCCATTGGACTTCCGCGACAACGATGGTTGCTCGGAGAAGATGGAAAGGTCCTAAACAAGCTCGATTGATGAAGTGTTACCAGAGGAAAAATAGGAGATCGGAGCTTGCTCTATTTTCCAATCATTGAAGCATATTTGACCCGCATTGTTAGTCCAAACGAAAGATAAATATCCTGCAAATAAAATGAAGTGGCTATGAAGGTGATTGTAAGGCTATTGCTATATGGATATGGAGGAATATCCATAATGGAAATCCTTCTCCATGTGGAAGAAAACTATGGTCGAAGGATCACACACATGGATCAACAGATTGATGATGATAGAATACTTCGCAAGGATAAGGATTATCAGGCGATAGTATACAAAGATTAAGTCGATTAAATGATGTATATACGCCTCAGATAAAATCCGAGAACTACACTAAGATATAGAAGTGAAGATTAACCAGAGATTTGAAGGGTAGAAAATGGTGCAAATGAAATTGAATCTGGAGCTTATTTGTGAAGCTCGAAGCTTCACAGTCTTTTCATGGGATTCTTGGCTAAAGAACCCAGCTCAGACAGCCTCGAATTTAGGTTGTAACTTGGCAACACGACCAAGGATCTCGTCGGAGATACACACCATCTTGGCGCTCAATCTGGCTGTCGCACTGTCACTAGAAGTTAGAGAGGCTAGGGTACAAGTCCATGGAATGGCGAATAGCCGACAAAGGCGGCTGGTGGAGAAGTATTTAAAGAGAGGATGATGGAGGTTTCAATGATTTTTCATGGAATTTTCAACCTCTACCAATGATTGAATGGTTAACGTTTGGAATACAATAATGGTCAGTGGAATTTAGGTTCAAAAAGCGAAGGTTTTAGTGTTGGTTTTGGAAGAAGAAGATGCATTAGGAGCATGGCAAAATGAGGGGAAGTTGCAAAGAAAACGAGGAGTTGCATCGTTTGAGAGACGGGGCTGGAAGGTAGGGATGACAGAATGGCCGTTGGATCTGATGATCCGACGGTTAGAATTAGGGCGGAGGCGAACGACCATGATCACCTCTGATTAAAGATATCAAATGACGAATGATAGGGTGTTAAAGGACGGTCATGATTCGGTTGATCAAGAAGAGATCCAATGACTATGATCAAGGCGGGTGGCAGCACAGGAGCGTGCCACGTGGCTTGATCTGAAGGTGCCACGTGGTCCAACCAGAAATTAGGGAAATTGAATAAATCAAGGTTATTTAGGAAAGAATTGATTGGAATCCAAATTAGGAAAAATGAACATGAAAGTTGTAGATCTCGATGAGATCTACAACTTTCATGTAGAAGTCAAAGAGATCAAAGGTCATCTGTACATAGATAAAAAGTAAATACTATTAAACATTATATAAAACATTTTTCTTTAATTTTTCTTTTGCTTGTTTTTTGCATTTTTATTTTATTTTATGGTTGTTTATTTATATATAATTTTATTCTAATTTTTATTTTATTTTTAATAAGAAATAAATACATAAAATATGACACCATATTAATATATAATAATAAATGTTAATTATATAAAACACATACATTAGAAATTAGTGTTAATTAGTCAATGAATCATGTTATTAACTTAAGTAAAGGAGACAAATATATAGAATTAAGCTAATAAATCTGGGATTCATCACTCATCGGATTCCTCCACCGTGAAGGCGGAGAAAATGGACGATGTGGCTAGAGGTTGTGGAGGATCGAGAAGGTTGTTGGAGTGTAGCTTGAGGATGAGTGAGGTGAGGCGGAAACCTTATCGGGTGGAGAAGGTGGAGGCTCATCGGGTTCCTCCGTCATGAAGGTGGAGAAAATGGACGACATGGCTGGAGGTTGTGGAGGATCGAGAAGGTGGTCTGAGTGTAGTGCAAGGATGAGTGAGGTGAGGTGAAGGTCGTGAGACTATCAATCGAGGGTGAACATACTTGTGTGTGCCTAATTAATTAGAAGAAACAAGACGTAATAGAAGAGAGGACTTACCTGGAGATTGAAGAATGTATGGTGGATGAAGCGGTCTCGGCTGAGCTCCAAGGGGAGCTCCGGTCTTTGCTGGACTCCAGCGACCTTTCAAAGCAGCTCCTCGGCCGTGTTAGGGCTGTCATGGCCTACCATGGCCATGGGTCGTCACTGGGGCCAGAGGCCGTCCTCGATCCGTCCCCTCTCTGTCACAGAGGAGAGGAGAGGCACTGGGCATTGACTAGCGTAAAGGTAGACGAGGGAGTGGGAGGGCAGAGGCGGCGTATTTTAAGAGAGAGTTTGGGGGTTCCAGGTGATGGGAGTCGAGTTTAGCGATCGTGGTATGGAACGAGAGGGGGGGGGGGGGACGTGCAGAGCCAAGTGGTCCGCGAGGATGACAACAGTTGGGGATTGAAGTAGTCATGTTCAGAGAGAGGTAGAGGTGGCTATTGAGGTCGTGGAAATAGGAAGGGGGTGATGAGTCTTCGCGGTGAACGCGGGAGAGAGAGATGTTAGAGTAGGAGATGAAGGAGCGGTCGTTGGATCTTGTGATCCAACAGTTTGGGTTAAGGTGCAATGGAGCGACCCTAATCTAATCAATCAGGTCGAATTGAAGGGCTACAAGCAAGGCAGCTTGGTTGTTGGATCTAGTGATCCAACGGTCATGGCATGGGCAGAAGCGGGCGCTCAAGATTAGATCAGGAGGTACTGATCGAAGGGTAGAAGATGAAAGGGGATGAGCAGTTGAGATGAAGGTGCCCAAGAGACTATCAGATGGTGTGGATGGGTAGCGAGTGGCGCAAGAGGAGGTGGGTTGTGTGGCTAAACCAGAAGGAGCCACGTGGGACAATGAAATTTATTCAAATATAAAAATAAAAGAAAAATAAAAAAGAAATATAAAAAGGACGAATGAGGAAAAACTCAAAACATGAAAGTTGTAGATCTTGATGTGATCTGCAAGTTTCATGTTGACTAAAAACACAAAATAAGTCAAACAAAGGGAGAAGTATTTTTGGGAGCATTTTTAAGGAATAAAAACACTGCAATTTTTTTTGTATTTTTTGTATTTTTAAAACCAAAATATATATAGTATTTAATCTAATTTTTATTGAAGTTTTAAGCTAGGCGATTAATATATGGATTTTAGTATGATGAATCTGAGGTTCATCAACGAGTGTGAAGCCTGCTGGAATTACAGATAGCAGGAGAGCTTTGATCGAAGACATGCATCGAGCGGGTGGTCGGATCAGTGCTCCAAAGGGTCCAACACCTTTAGAAGGGTGCTCTACGTCTAGTGAACGGCCACGATCATAAGGTTGACGGTCGGATGGTCGGGGCGGTGATGCTCCTACTAGGTTTGCTCCTCCTAAGCAGCTGGGGGACCAACTAGATCTCCTCACGCAAACCAACAACTACAAAGGGTAGTAGGACTCGGGGCTTTGCTCCAATCCAGTTATTGCTTGGAAAATAGAGGGAAATGAGTGGGGAATGGAGTTCGATCTCCGACGTACATGGAAGAGGGAGATCAGACCTTAATCTTGCTCCGATAAGTGAGTCTAAGGGGGTCAGGCTGCATAAGGAGATGGGGGATGAGTAGGCGGATCGACCTGCGTTGCGAGATGTGAGTGAAGGAGCTCCGACCAATTGGTCGGAGCTGGTGAACGATGGCGAAGTATATAGACTAAATCGGAGTGAAACGAGTAAATGGCAGGAAAGAAGGGATACCTGAAGATGCTGATGAGCTCAAGAGCTTCAGGCGAGGTGGAGGGTGAGGTTATAGCCTCTACCGAGCTGGGGAAGGTCGGGAGGCTTATCGCGGCAGAGAACTCCGACCACAAGCTGAGCTTCACTCAATGGACCACCAACCAAGGCTCCAAAGGGTGCTTCATTGTCACTCAGTTGGCGGTGGCTAGGGGGCAAGACTAAGGCGAGGAATGATCTACCGCGCTCGGGAGGCGGAAGATAGTACTTATAAGCATACCTCAAGGTCTAGAAAGATCGGGCATTGCTGCAAAACTCTAGATAGATCAGATTCCCCCTGGGGATCTGCAAAGATCACAGATCCTAATAGAAGGTTCGGGCAGTGAAATTAAAGCAAAAGATGGTCAGGTCTAATCGGGAAAAATCGGAGAAAAGAACTGCGGCGAACGGAAGTCGGGTCGACCCGGTTGAGGGAAACGGTTGACTGGAGTCAACATTCAGACGTGGACCAATGGGAAAATCCAGGCTTAAAAATTGAAAGAATATTAAATATCAAATTGTAAATGATTTTAAAATAAAAAGTGAATAAAATAAAAAAAATGTTTATTATTTTATAAACTATTTTTTCTGTGATTTCTAATTATTATTTTTATGAAAAATATATGTAGGGTATATACAATATAATGTGTTATATATAGGTATAATATACATTTTTATATACATGTATTTTTATTTTATTATTTATATAAAAATATGTTTTATTTTATATTTTATTTATTTACAAAATAATTTGAGGAGTATAAAAAGATTTTTATTTGATTATTACGGTTTGAATAAAGGTATAAATAGGTAATGTATACAATATACACACATGTGGCTTTTTTACAATAAATTGTGGATTTTATTTTTATTTTTTTCTGATTTTTATTTTATTTTTACTTTATTATTAGGACTATATACAAGTGTTCAAAATAATATGGTATTCACAAAATGTAAAATAAATATACATATTTATTTATATATGTATTATGTACAATATGCCCTATCCCCCCTACTTATATTTCTTGTCGATCAGGCTAAGGTTTGTCCTTCTCTCAAGGTTTGGGTCACTCTGTATTTATTCTAAATATATCCTTCTTTTTCTTTTCTCTTTATTAATTTATTTTTTGGAAAATATGTGTTAATTATGCAATATTAACAAAGACCTATGTAATATTAATTTATTGTATTTACATATATTTATAGGTGTTTCTGCTAAAAGATAAAGCTAAAATAAAAGAATAAAGAATGAGAATCGTAGATTCATCATCCCCCTATACTTTACCTTTGCTAGTCCCTTAGCAAACACTTATTTGAAAAAGAAGTGAAACAAAAAGGAAAGAAAAAGAGCCAAAGTTTATTATCAAACTTATCTTCATCAAATAGGAGTATGGAGCTCAATCAACCTTTGGATTATTAATTTGGCGGAACCTTATTGGGACATAGGTTTAAAACTCAACGGCCTTCCACAGTTCTATGTTCAGGACTCCTTAACAACCAGGATGAACAAGTCTACATACACATTTTCTAATGATTATGAATCTTTCCTTGTACTGTGTAAGTGATGTATGGATCCCCACATCAGAAATGGCAAAGAAACAGCCTCCCTCAACAAGGTAACTCTAATCCCCCCAGTCTAAAAACTCTTTCCTCGAGGAGCCAGATATTCTCTTCTAAGTTTAAGTACAACCAGCTCAAGAAGAGGGGTAAGAAGAGAATGAACAGTGACCGCGTATCCCTTGGAGCTTAACCAGTGTTGCTAAGTCTCCAGCTGCAAGCTTCCATGAGATGAGACGATGGAATACATAAGCTTTGCTTATTCACTATATACACTCCAGCAGTCATTTTATTTTCAATCAGGCGTGTCCTCTTTTTTGGACTTTTCACATTTTTGCACTTTTTTGATTTTCATATACACAAGATATCTACATGGTGCAACATATACATAAGGAGTTTTTCTTCTTGAGCCAGTAGACTATCACTCTTTTGAAGCATTATTGCAACCCACAGTCTCTTGTCTTTAGATCTCAATGTGACTAGACTAGGATGAGGTGCACTTCCCTCCCTTGAGGATGAGAGGTTTCGGCTAGCTGTGCCACCCTCGTATGCTACTCCAAGAAAAAGGATTCTGCCTCCTCACCGCCTCATCCGTGTTGAGCTACATGTAAGGTGTGTGTCCAAGTCAAGCCATTTTCTCCGAGAGTCAAGCCTGCATTGTTAAGTGCTCTGCTCTACTTAGGCTCATCAAGATGACATGTGAACATAGCCTAGTGGACTCAAAGAATTAAGTCACTAAGGACCTGAAAAATCTTAACCCCAAATCCTATAAGGTTCCTCTGAAGTTATGTGTATTAAGGTCACAACCAAGCTCCATTCTTCAATTTAATTCCAAACCAGTTTAAATGTCAACCATGATTTTGAAGAATGCATATACAAGTATATACAGAACTCTTTTTGTGGGAAATTTTAAAAAATATGCAATTTTTATGGAAATTCTCATTTTTCAAATTTCTAGGTATTTTTGAAACATAAGGAAAGATTTTTACAGCAGGGTTTATGTACAAAAAGGATTTTATTTTCGTAATGATATATACAAAAAGTTTGTGGATCGATTCTGGTTTTTAATATACACATATATACATGTAGTTTTCATACCCCATAAGTTATTTCCCATGTGACAAAATTTTTTGCAAAGAATTTTGCAAAAGATTTTCAAAACTATTTACAAATTATTTTTTCAAACATTTTATTTTCATATAAATTTTCAAAAAATTTGTATAATATACATAACTTTGATATATAAAATAATTTACAAAAAATTACAAACAAAACAATTTTACAAATATTTTTAGTAAAAAAAATTCAAAGATTTCTGAAAATGTTTTTAATAGCCATGTTATTAACACGCAAAGTAAGAGTTATGGCTAAATTATATATACAATATATATGACACCCCCCTATACTTAGCTCGAACGATGGCCTCAAAGTGATCAGAGAGCGATGAAGGAAGACATAACTCATGTTGAGTATGGGGAAGTGAGAAGAATTTAATATTACAACGATGGATGAAATAATATAACGAATAGAAATCGGTGATCCCCCTATACTTAGGATCAAGTAATCCTAAGTATTAAAGACTATATAAAAAGGGAAAACTGAAGGATAGAATGTACAGATATTACCTCCCCTATACTTAGAGTGAAGTATCCCTAAGTATGGGCAACAAAACAAAGGTAATAGAATCAAATAGATAATCATAGGTCTGACCCCCCCCCCCCCCCCCCGTATACAGCTACGGAGTGGGAGGTGAAAATCACGTATGAGATGCAAGTGATGTGAGTCAAAGATCACATCTCATATAAAATAAATAGGGGAAACACTAACGATCAATGGATCATGATCTAAATATGGTTTCAGGTGCTAACTGTTGACTCGAAAGTATGGTCCCTTCCTTTTACTCTGTAATTTCCCTGGAAATAATCTCAACCTTGCATCAAATAGCCATACTCTGGTTAGGCTCAAAGTCTATGGCTGATGTGAGAATCATGCCATATTCTCACTCTATCCTTAACTGTAGGCTACTTGAGAGGGTTGTGTCTCTCAACTCCTCCAAGACTGCCAATTCTGCTCTCCTTTGATCTCCTACACTCTTGGGATTTAATAATAACTCAGTAACTGCCCAAAGTCACTTATGCTTGATCTCCACTAGTAACATGGCTTGCCATAGATGACTCGAAAGGGAGATGCGTCCAAAGGTGTCTTGAAGGAATTTCGATTGGCCCACAAGATTGAGTCCAAAAGATGTGACCAATCCTTTCGGTCTAGGTGGACAACCTTCTGCAAAATAGTTTTGATCTCCCTATGTGAACCTCAGCAAGACCATTAGTCTGTTGATGATATGGAGTGGAAACTCGATGGTCAATGTAGAACTCGTTAGTAAGGGCCCTTAACTTGTCGGTGATAAAATGAGTCCCCCATCGGAAATCAAGACTCTAGGTACCCCGAACCATGAAATGATATTCTTGCTCAAAATTTGAAAGCAGGCTTTGCATCTGCAGCTCGAGCGGGGATGGCCTAAACCCAATTAATAACATAATCCACAGCAAGCATAATGTACTCAAATCCCTGACTCTTAGGAAATGGGCCCATGAAATCAATGCCCCATGCGTCAAAAACCTCAGAGAAATGAATGAGTTGCATCGACATCATATCTATCTATCCACAAGTGCCCATCTTCTAACAGTCAGTGCACCTCTTCACAAATTCATCTGAATCCTTGAAGAGGGTAGGCCACCAAAGGTCAGATTGGAGAAGTTTCTATGTTGTTCGTCTCCCAGAGTAATGTCCTCCTGCCTCAAGCTTGTGGCAATAATAAGGACGTTATGGTGCTCCTCCTTACACCAGATGCTATCCCCCCCTTCATGGTAAAGGGTGGGATCCTCCCAATGGTACGACTTTGCCTTCGCGAGGAAGGTCTCAAGTTGCTTCCTAAGCCAACCTTATGGAAGTTTCTTGGCAACAAGATAGTTCACAATGTCCAGCGTACCATGGAAGCAAGGCGATAGCAAGAATCGCCTCGTCTGGGAATGTCTTAGTGATAGGTGTAGTCTATTCTGAATCCTCAAGAAGCTCTAGTCAAGAGAGGTGATCCACCACCACATTCTTGACTCCAGATTTATCATTTATCTCTCTGTCAAACTCCTAGAGTAAAAGGATCCATCTGGTCAATCTTGCTTCGGCATCCTTCTTAGCCATTGAGTATCGGATGGAGGTGTGATCTGTAAAGATAATCACTCTAGATCCAAGAATATACGATCGAAACTTATCAAGAGCAAAAACTGCGGCTAGCATCTCCTTCTCAGTCACAGTATAGTTCCGATGAGCGGCATCCAAAGTTCAGCTAGCGTAGTGAATGGCGAAAGTCAATCCATCCCTCCTCTATCCAAGCACCGTTCATACGGCAAAATCAAAGCATTTGTCATGATATCGAATGGGAGAGACCAATCAGGTGGCTGAACGACAGAAGCCTGCACAACTAATCCCTTGAGAGTCTCAAAAGTTGCAAGACATTTACCATCTACAAAGAAATCAGTGTATTTTGTCAGAAGATCAGTAAGCAATCGGGCAATTCAGCTGAAGTCATGTATGAACCATCGGTAGAAACCGACATGCCCCAGAAAGGACCGCAACTGTCTCAGATTGAACGATGAATTGAGCTTCTTGATGATATACACCTTGGTCAGATCGACCTCCATGTACATGTTTGAGATGATGTGACCAAAGACCATCCCTTGAGTCATCATGAAATGACTCTTCACCCAAGATAACACAAGCTTGACCTTTATGCAGCACTGAAGTACTCGATCTAGACAAGCATCAAACCCATCACCGTAGACCTAAAAGTGATCCATAAAGACCTCTAAGCCCACCATGTCTGAGAAGATGGAAAGCATGCACCTTTGGAATGTAGCCGGGGCATTACATACCAAAGGGCATCCGTCTAAAAGCATATGTTCTGAATGGACAGGTGAATGTTGTTTCCTCCTAGTCTTCGAGCACTATGGACACCTGATTGTACCCCGAGTACCCATCAAGAAAACAATAACGACTCTTCCCAGCTAACCTCTTGGTAATCTGATCAATAAATGGTAGCGGGAAATGATCCTTCTTAGTGGCCCGATTCAATCTTCTTTAGTCCACATAGACCCTCCAAGAAGTGGATACTCGGGTAGCTATCTCATCTCCAAACTCACTCACAACTATGGTGATTCCCATTTTCTTGGGTACCACATGAAATAGACTAACCCATTTGGAGTCGGAGATGGGGTAGATGAAATCGGTGCTCCACCACTTAGATATTTCCTTCATGACTACATCTCGAAGATTCAAGTTCAGCCTCTGCTGGAACTCACGCGATGGCTTGGCATCATCTTCAAGATAAATGTGGTGGGAGCACAAGGCCAGACTTATCCCCTGGAGATCAGCTACACTCCATCTGATTACCTTGTGGTTTCTTTCAAGAACCTCCATCAAATGAGATTCTTGGTCTTCGGTAAAGTCGACTGAGATAATTACTGGAAACATATCTATCTCACCTGCAAGGAATGTATACTTCATACTCTATGGCAAGGTCTTCAATTCTGGACAAGTGGGAGCGGGCAAATCTGGCCTCTGAAAAGTCTATGTAAAAGCTACAAAATCTGCATGTGAGAACTCTCGCTGACTATGTAAATCTGATGAAGACAACCCTGCTGGTGTGTTTGTCAACTGTACTGGCTCGCTCTCTATCCTAACTGTGGGCTCTGTTGTCATCAGAAAAGGTAAATAATAATCAAAGTCCTGTCAGTCAAAACCATTATCTGAGTTTGAGGGATCTGAATCTGAATCACATGAAATGTACTCTGCTTACCCTGATCACAATCATCAGCTTCTAAAGTGTCCTTTTCCATGAATATGCTCTCCGAACTCTCATCAGCTATCATCTGTGACTCTACCACCTCTGAGGGTGTGATAAGAGCTCGTGAAACCAGATCTGTTCGTAATGCTGTAATCACAAAATCACATTCCTAGTGGACGTATGGCTTTACCTCTGTCGTCTGCTCTAATCTGTGGTCTGTTCTTAGCAATCTTGGTCTCTGACTCTGATCTCCTCAATCATCTCTATTTGTACACTCTCGCCCTCGATGCGAAAGTATACCTTCCCACTATTATGATTGGATACTGCCTTGATTGTGGCCAAGAACGACCGTCCTAGAATGATGGGCGTATCGGTTACAGATTCAGGGATCTCCATGTCCAACATAACGAAGTTCACGGGGAATTCCAGGCCCTGAATTGTGACGACAACGTCCTTTAAATCCCCTTCGGCCTCTTAACAGATCGATCTGCAAATTGAAGGACTATCCTACTCTGTTTAAGAGGGCCAAACTCAAAACGGTCAAGTAAGGCAGCCGGGAGGAGGTTAATCAAAGAACCGATGCCTAATAGAGTATGATCGAACCGCTGCACGTGAATATAGCCTCTAACATAGGGAGCTCCTCCATCAGGTCTCTTAGGTGGCAATCGATTCTGGATGGCGAAGCAATTGGCACGGGTGAGTACATGGATTTCGACATTGTGGTTCCTCTTCTTCCTGCAAACGGTGGTCTTCTCTCTCAGGTTCTTCTGGAATAGAGGAATGTGCTCAAGTACCTCCTGAAGAGTCAGCTGGATTTGAAATATGTATATCATATGCTCGTTGAACTCTAACAGGTGCCTCTTTTGGGGATTTTATATTTTTGGGCCTTTCCCTAAGCGGAGTCTTGAGGGAAAGGAATGGAGTGACCCTCTCTAGATGGACGAGGGTCAGGAATAGGTTCATAATCATTCAATAGTCTAGAATCCATACAAAGATCATCAAGCATAATAGATGGACTCACATGAGATATAGAAACCTTTCCTTTTTTCATATTTTTTATTTTTGAAGTTTTTCTATTTTTTGTATTTTTCCAAAAATATCCTTAGGTACAGGAGGAGTCAACACAACTGAAGGATTCTTGATGGTACTAGTACCACTGACAACATCTGATCTTGCAGTATCAACACCGCGCTCTGGCCTATCAACTGGTGAACTGGTCGCTTCAACACCACCATCTGCAACTGGAATCTCGATGGCTTTAGTACCATCATCTGGATCAACATTCTTGGTGGCTTTAGTACCACCGTCATCATCATGGTGAGCAGCATCAGTATCGCTTCTGACTTCGTCTAGTGTCCTAGCATCTACATCGGGGTGTCGCCTAGATGAATCATTGCATGTTGGCTTTCTACCGCTCCTAAGTGTCACAAAATTAGAATCAAATATATAATAAGTGGCATCCAAAATATCACTAGGAGAAGCGGTCTTTGTAGACTATACCTGCTCAGATTTTCTCTTCAGGTTATTTGGGTTCGGTTTGATCTAAGCAGGTATGGTGGTCTTGTCCTTGATTATCTCTCTCATTTCCTGCCAGAACTCACCCATCTCTCATCGGAAGGTAGCCTATTGGTCTGTCAACATGTGAACGAGGTCATCAAGGGCTGGGTTCTCATAATGATGTGGATGAGAACCAGACGGGTTACCTCGCTGGAAATGAGGTTGGCTCTGCTGGTAGTGAGGGGGGACTGGGAGTACTGCTGGTGAGGTTGATGGTGCCTCCACTGTTGTCCCTGATACTAGAGATGAGGACCGTGCTGCTGTTGGTGGTGGGAGTATTAGGGCTGCTGTGGTTGGCCGCCCTTCCCTGCCTGTGCCGGAGGCTTCTACTGGGATAAGGTGCTTCTAGTAGACCATCAGAAGCTGGGATGGTTATGATGGATCCCAGGCTGTGGTTGGTACTGGGAGTACCAAATCCTGTTGACTTCCATCAACGTCTCCTGGTGCTCGTGGAGTGGCGAAGGAAGTGCTGCCAAGGGCTGATCTGGATGATATACCACCATCTGGGTGTCTGAAGAGGGTGGTGGTAGCTGATACTGCTGGAGCTTCTAGATGGGTTCCACCTGAATGTGGTGAATCTGGTGGTATGAGGGAAAGGCTGTGAAGTACTTCTCCCTGGATCAGTCTGTGACCCGGAATGGGGATGAGAAGTCGTATGTGCCTCATGGAGGCACATGATTGATAAAGCTGAAAATTGGTTTCGCAGCTTTTTTAGAGGAAACGCGATCGATGTAGAAAAAGCTGCGAAACAAGTACGATCTCAACTCGTATCAAACAAATTTGGTTTTTCGAAGGAAAACCTACACTAAATTTTTAACCAGGTAAGTGTGCCTGGGTCGAACTCAAGGAGGCAGAATAGAATTTCTTGATTTTTTCGGAAATATCTTTGTAATTTTATTTTTTATCTCTTCTCAAAGTAATAAAGGCAAGAATCCCTTTTTATTTTATTTTTATTTTTTATTTATTTTTTAATCTTTTCCAATTTTTATTTAATTTTCACAAAGGGATATTTTTTCAAAAAGATTTATTTATTATATTCTGGATATTATATAGATGATACAATATAGTAGGGTGAAGTAGATCGAGCAACGAGCTCGAACAACACAATAAAACAAATCAAAACGAGACGAAATTCGAAGAATCAAAACATGAAGAAAACATGACAAAATCTCACGAAAAATTAATACTAAGTAGCTGGGGTAGTTGTGTAACTACCCTAAAGAAATCGTCAAAAACAGAGGTCAAACGTGGTCAAAATAACCCCTACAGGCAAGGGGCATAAGCGTAAAATAAACTAATTAAAATGTTTGCAAAATGGTCCTCACAGGGACTGTTCTGTAAGTAAAATAACAAATCTTTACATTTAGGTCCCTACGGAGGGACCTAAATGTAAATACTGGAAACCTGGGGGGCGGAGCTAAAGATCTGGAAGCCTACTGGGTTAAGTGTGAAATTTTCACACCGTTTCGCTCTGGACGTCTGAGATTAGAAGTTGCGGACGCGATCCAACGCGTATGCTCTTGCCAAGTGTCACAAGCCTGGAAGCCCTGGAGTTCTTCGTTCAGTTCTTGAGCGGTTGCTTTCCTGGCGACGAACGTCTCTTCTCCGAATTCTTCCGAGCTAACGCCGACGATCTGGGTGCTCCGGCGGGGCCAGAGGGGTGGCTCCTCCACCCCTCGAGCTCGCCTGCGGTAGGGGGCTGACAGAGGCGGCTTAAGACGACGGCGAAGGCGTGGGGAAGATGTCGGTCTCGTTCACCTGGAGGTTGTTTCAGTTCTGGCGACTCTTCTTTGAAGTTGAATCTCTTGATGATCGAGGCTTCCAAAACCTTGAATTTATGCTCCTGATTGGAGATGAACCTGCAGACGAAAGATTGATGTGCTTGATTCAAGAAGAATCGGCTTAGATGTGATGAAATCGCAAGCTCAAAATGTGAAGAAAATGTTATTTCCAGATTTATTAGAAGTGATTCGAAAATGGTGACAAAACAAATCACGATTCGGAATGGATTCGAAACGATCTGAAGGTCATTACGACTGGGCGTCTGATGAATCCACATTTCATCATCTTTATTCTATCATTTTGGCACCAAAAACCCTAGCAAATGCCTGAAAATACCCTTAAATAGAGCATCTTAGCATTCATGCATGTGCATTCAAACAGTGTATAAATTACTGTAATTAAGGACAAAATTATAGAATAAATAAAGAAAAGAAAAAGAATAAAATATTGTAAATATTTTATGACCCAAAACCCCCGAGACCTAGGCATCTTGATGAATAGGTCGACAAGGAATAAAGTAGGGGGAGATAAGGTCAGAAATACAGATAAAATACTTATACATTCTATTCATTCTTTATTCATTTTGGGACCCATTTTTGGTTCCACTTTTTATTCATCAAATAAAGAAACTTTGTACATAAAAGTTGTAGATAAATTAATAAAGAAAAATACAAAATTGATTTCACAGAAAAATCATGTACAGACAAAAAGATATGGTCTGAATAAGAATCCAAAATCCCAACTTCCCAGACCCGTATCTCACAACTGACAACTCCAAACGCAGTGTACTCACCTTTAATTGTATATAGAATAAAATAATCTATCCAATGGCGGTGGATTCGCATTTGGCGGAGCTATGATTTGAAAGTTGAGTTTTGGACCCCTATTGTATACTAGTACTGAATAAAATATTCAATTTATTCTTTATTCATTATTTTTATATTTTTATATTTTTATAATGTTGTAAATATCACTTATAATAAGTATGTGTATTAAAATCAGAATAAAAACATAAATAAAATACAAATAAAAATAGTTGTATATTTTCAATACATTGGTAAATCACCTATGCATATACCTATACAAAACATACTTGTATTTTATTTAATATACAAAATACATCAGAAAAATAAAATAAAAATATATTTATATGTATAAAAGTATTTTATAACTTTATAAAATTATAAACAAAATTCAAGAAATTAAAATACACCAAATAAAAATAAAATACTAAAATACATAGGTATTATACCTATATAGGGTTAAAAAGGTAACTTGTAAAAATATACGTCATAAAAATAAATAAAAATCAAAATAAAATACTACATAAAATTCTAAGCATTTTTTATTTTATAACTTTTATTTAATTCGGCCATTTAGTATTTTAAATAGAATTATTAAAATATTTTTCCAGGGTTTTTCCTGGTTGGTCCACGTGGACCAACCAGGAGGCCAGGACTGTTGACCTAGGTCAACAGTCTGACCTACACCCTATAGCCCGTGTCAGGCTTGGTTTTTGAGCCATCTTTTTGGCTTTTTCCAGGCCGATTCTTTCATCTTTTCGTGTTGCTTCCTTCTGCAACATTGCTCACCAACCATCTATCTCACTCGCCCAAGCTTAATCTTGGTCGTCGGAGCCAAGATTTGCAAGATATCCCTTGGTCTTTGGACCCCTGTCACCTCGGGTCAAACCACATATAACCGACCCCCTTCTTTCCTTTTGAATTCGAGTCCCCTTGGTCCACCCTTCAGCGCCACCATTGTGCTCCTGAGCTCCGTGGAGGTGACAGCTCCATCGCCAGCCCTTCAGCCGAGGCGCGCGAAGTCGAGGGAAGCTCCACCACCTCCGCCAACAGCCGGTGTCGAGGTACTCTTTTTCCTCTGGCTCCGGCCATCGAGGGCACCCCCCCCGCCTATTTCTTTGTACCATTTCGTTCCTGTTAGCTTAAGGATCAATATCCCCCAAAAAAATCGAAGTTTCATCAACCATATCGCCAAATCACGCACCTTGGCCGGAGCGCACCTCCGGTCGTGCACCCATATCGCGAACCACGCCTCCCCCCGACCATCCAAGGGTCCAGGCAGTTTGCCCTGGACCCGTTGACCATTTGTGCAGGTCAAAGAACGAGCAACGATACCTGGAAGCGGATTTTGAAGCTCGCCGGAGCAGACGCAGCCCACTAGCTCCGCCGGTCACCTGCGAGCGCCACGGTCTCCGCCGTGTCTTTTTGCCGCCACCAGTTGATAGAGGAGGACCAGGGGTCGCTCCACGGCCATTTTGAAGCCCTAACTACGCCGGAGGACGAAGATCTGGAGCGGTGAAGTCCGCCTCGCCGGCGTTCTTCGCTGTTCTTCCTCATCGCTCCCAAGCCGTTGGATCGAGGAGCCCTCCCAAGGTCGAGCCCAAGACGTTGGATCGCGCCTCGTCTACACCGTCCGATCATCCCCAGATGATCTAATCGCAGCCGCACGAGCCAACCGTCATCGGCGCCCAAGGAGCGGACACGTGGATAAGTGGAATCGACCAGCCGTCCGATCGCGCCTAGCGGGGGTAATTTAGCACGATACCCCTGCCATTTTTGTAATATTTTATTAGGACGTAAACTTTCATTGGCCGTTTAAATATTTTGTAATATTTGCAAAGAGACCCCCAGACTTTCGATATTTGCATCCAGGTCCTCAGCCACGTCACCTCACGTGACCTGTACACGTGAGGTGTGGGCATTTTGCAGAGGAACCCCCGTGCGTTTGTGTATTTCATTTTAGTCCTAAAACTTTCGTAGCAAGTGTAATATTTTTGGATATTTTGCAAGTAGACCCCTAGGGTTTTGTAATATTGCATTTCAGTCCTCGCCAGGCGCGTGCAAGTCACGCGCCCTGGTGGGAAAATTTCTAGGAAGCCCAGGCGGCTTTTGTAATTGCTTTTTGGTCTTAAAAAATTGAATATACAGTGTATATTTTTTGTGGAAAATTGCATGTTTGCCCCTGGATGTTTTAGATATTGCACATATACCCCTGCCAGGACTGTTTAATGTTTGGATGTTTGCTCTAATAATTTAACCTATCATTTTAAGTCTAAAAATTCCACAAAAATAGGTTTAAGCTTCTGGATATGTGTACTTTAACGCCAGCTATTTAGTTTTTGATTTTACTTTATTTTCATATTTATTAAAAATCAAAAACAGCCTATTTGTGCACTGTCTAGTTTAGAAAAAACCAAAAAAATATCAAAACACCTCCAAAAATTCCAAAAATATTACCTAGTGTCTATTTTATTGTCTTTTAGTGTCAGTCCAAAAATCATTAAAAATCTCAAAAGAAAAACACTAAAAATTTAAAAACACTCAAAAACTTCAAAAAAATATATAAAATAGTAGAAAAATCCAAAAAATACAAACTCAGTTCTGTTTATCCCTTATTTTGTCCTTTTTATTAGAAAAATAGTGTGAAATATTTTGAGTACTGGTTGCTATTTTTAAATTACATTTTATTCCCAGCCAGCCTTATTTCCACTGTTTTCTCTTATTTCAGTATTTAAAAATATCAAAAATACCTTAAAAAATCCCCAAAAATCACAAAAACAGTAAAAAATTATAAAAATACCAAAAACATCTTAGTTCAGAATTTTTGGTTATTTTTGCATATTTTTATAAATATTTTTGCTTGTCTTCTATTATATTGTCTTTACTTTCCAATATTGAAAAAGAAATAAAAAAATATAAAATATAAAATATAAAAATCAGAAAATTAAAAATCAAATACAAAATTAAAAATTAAAAAAAAATTAAAAATTAAAAACCCACAAAATTCATTTGCTTGCTTAGTGTAGACACATCACACACACACACTTGAGCACATTCGCTTGAACTACCTTGTTTGCTCCCTGTGTTCGAACTCTCTACGTACTTGCATCTATACATATTTTATGTAGAGTTAAAAATAAATTTTAACTCCGCATTAGTTCTAATTTATTGATCTTAGTGTGGGTTAATTGTTGACTTTAGTCCGGATTTAGTGTGGTCAACACTTCGACTGAGTTCACGCTTTGTGCTGAACTTAAGACCACCTATTTTTGGCTAAATCAAATGGCGCCGTTGCCGGGGAGCAACAGCGAGTAGTTCACATTTTTGATATATTTGTTTGATTGTGTGATTGTTTACCATAGCATCATTTTCCATCTCTTACATTTTGGTATATCCTGTTGAGCTATCTGACCACTCTTCTTTGTCTTCTTGCGAGGGACCGCGGAGCGAGGCGGATCGCCTAGGTGACCCGACGCATCCTTGGGAAGCGGAGCCGGCTGTTCTTTAGCCAAGCTGGCAGGAGAGAGCAAGGAGTGAGAGAGAGAGTGATTAGATTAGTTTTCATTTATTTTTGGTGAGAGAGTGATTTATTTAATTTGTAATAATACAGGTACACTTGGACTTGGACACTTAGACATTCGGGCCTAATTTCCGGGTGTTTGTTCACCCGAGGGCTCACCGCGGATTTTATCGTTTTTTTCATCGCTGTCATTTTCCGGTTTTGTTTTCATTTTTCACTTTCTTTTGTGGATTGAGCTCTTAGTTCTAGGTCCTGCTTGACTCGATTAGAATAGGTCCAAACACCTAATTATATTTGCATGCTCCTATAGATTCGTATTTGGACTTAGACTAATTAAACAGTTAGCTAGTAGCTTCCAAATCCACGCGCCGCGAGCTCACACCCCGAACAAGCGCTTTCTCCTACCCCAAATGTGTTGGGCAGAGGAGGGGTGAGCCTAGACCGGACACTCGGATTTGGAATTATTAGCTAGCTTGTGGTTCTTCACGCTAGCAGCTGCCTGTTCTAGGACGATTTCCGCTTGCATATCGCCATATAGCTTAGGTTTAAAAATTCTGCTTTCCATCCCGCATGGAGAGAGCTGGGATTCGCTGTAAGTCCTCTTACTTTGCACGCATCATCTAGGCACAAAGGTGAGATTTCCACCTTGGTGTCGACTTGCACGGCTTTTCCGACTCTATTCTCCCTCTATTTTTGGAACAAAGTAGGATAAAGGAAAAATACAAAAACCGTTAGGCGCTTGTTTGAATCTACTCAAAAGAAGCGATAACACCAAAAAAATTAAAAAAGGGACTGCTAAAGAAAACTTGACCAAAATAAAATTGGTAATTGGATTCATTGCTTGGGGAGAGTAACACCCTCACTTGTCTTCAGGTTGCATGGGAAGGTTTCCTTCCAAGTAAGGTGAGCGCTTCGTAAGGATTAGAGCCCAAAACCCAACTTGTGGCTGCCTTGTGTATCGCCTGGATTTCCGAAGTATTGGCGCTACTATCGTACGCAGTCGAGTAGGACTTGGTCGCCATTGGTGACTCACTATTGTGTGAGCGCCGACCTTGTTCGAAGTACCGAGCCTAGGCCACGCCTTCACGGGTGTGTCTGTCTCACCGGCTGCGTCCGAGTAGGATCTTGCACGCTCACGGGTGATTCCGTTGCGAGCGAGGTCCGAAGTATCGGTTTCGCCTATCGGCTTCCTCTCTCTTTTCTTTGGCTGAGTAGGGATCCAGGAAGGGTTACAAGGACCTCAAAAAGCGCAAGTTACAGGTTACACAGGAGGAGGACAAGTACGGGGACACTTTCCTGGCAGTACTCTCTCTCCTATAGGCGTAGCGCTCTAAGGACTCGTGAAAAGATAAATACCTGAAAAACAAGCTAAAACTGACAAGATAAAAGCCGAACCTTCACGGCTTCACGAGTTGAGTTGGTGAACTTACCCTTGCTTTGCGTTTGATTGCTAGATTTATTTAGGTCAAGATCAAAAACACCGCACAATTGTGCACAATTTTGTTGCATATCATCTTCTTCTTTTCTTGCATTTTCCATGCTCTTTCCGAATAATCAAGATGATGGGACGGAGATCTCTTAGGCCGACTTTGTCGGCACCGCTATCCAGCACTCCTCCTTACTCATCTAGGAATGTCTCGGAGAGTCCGCTCTCCGAGCCCGAGTTTACATCCACCCTGTTCCCCCTCGACCACCCTTCCCATTCTCCTTCCCTCAGCCCAATCATTTCAGACTTCAGTGCATCACCAAGTTCGGCCCATTCAACAGCACCTGAAATGGCCTCTTTTGCATTTTCAGAGAATCAAGCAATGGCAGACAGAGGCGAGCACCAAGATGACCATGATCACCCTCCGTTCATTATTGATCAAGCAGCCATCAACAATTCCTTGCTAGCGTCCCTGGAAAATATGCAGAGACAGATCCGTGACCAGGGAACATTCATGGGTGATCTGATGAGAGAGATAGCACAGTTGAGAGAAAACCGACCTGGGGGCGGTGGCGGTGGAGGAGGAGGAGGACCCGATGCAGGAGGAGGCGACCCAGACGGTGAGCGACCGCCACAGACTATCATGAGGGAACTGCACAACCCAGCTTCATCCCTCACTCACCGGTGGATCAGACTCCCGCCAATCCACGGAGACTTCGAGCTTCGGCACCACACGATTCAGATGCTACCCAAGTTTCACGGGTTGCCGACCGAAGAGCCGCACCTCCACCTCCAAGAATTCGAAATGATTTGCAGCACTATCCATGATCGGTTGATGACCGAGGACACTGTCAGGATGATCGCCTTCCCGTTCTCATTGGTTGACAGATCCGCATATTGGCTCAAACACCTTGGGCGATTCGTCGATACTTGGGCAGATCTCCGGACCGCATACCTCAAGAAGTATTACCCGCTCGGCCGGACCAATGCAGCTAGAGCTATGATTAGCAACTTTGTCATGATCCCAAATGAACAATTTCATGAAGCATGGGATCGATTCAGAGAGCTCATAGACCGGTGTCCACATCACGATATCTCCAAGCCCAACCTGGTGCAGAGTTTCTTCTGTGGGCTGACACCGGAGCTGCAGGGGCTTGTGAACGCCTCTTGCGTTGGGTCCTATTTCTCCAAGGGAGAAGACGACGTCTGGGCCATCTACGAAGGCATGGCAGAGAACTCTACAGTGATGACCCAGGCCAGAGTCTACACTCAGCAGAAACCCCCGCAGGGAACGGGATCATTTCAGAGGATCGCCCTCATCGATGTCGGTCCCAGCACAACGTCGGTAGCCGCAGCCCAAGCCGAATCAGCAGCAGCCGACATGGGCATAATTAGTGAAAAGTTGGACCTCATGGAGATCCTGGAAAAGAAGCAGAACCAAGGTCTAGCCCAGATGGACCTTCTCACCAAAACAATGAGTGACCTGAAGACTCAAATTCTCTATATTCAGGAGGCACAGGCCCATTCCCAACAGCCTCCCAGGTCACAGGTTGCTTCCAGCAGCAGCAATCCCAACCAGGCCTCCACCTCATACCGCCAGGTGAACCAGATCCAGGCGGAGCCGGTTCCATTGCTGCAATACCATTCAGAGCAACTGCCATCTCAGGAGACTCAGATGGTGGTCTATCAGCCGGAGCAGCCACTGGCGGTTCTTCCTCCACCCTCCTTTGAGCAGGAACCATTGATGGAAGTCAATGGGATTTGGTATAACCGATACCCTCAGCCCGCAATTCGTAGGGATCACCCTGGATTCCGTTGGGGTAATGGTGGATCCTCATCCCAACAGCATCCTCCTGCTCAGGGACAGCAGAACAGCCATCCACAGCAGTACAACCAGCAGCCCCAGTATGCCCAGCCACAACAACACCAGAGTGGTCCTCGTCCCTCCTATCAGGGACAGCAGTGGAGGCAGCGACAGCCGCCTCAGCAGTCTTATCACCAGCCTTCCCCCCAGTATCAGCAACAACACCAGCAGCAACAGCCCCATTTCCAGCAGGGACAGACATCCGGTTCTCAGGGTCCAGCCTATGAGAACCCAGCCCTTGACGATCTTGCCCGCTTGCTATCTGAACAGCGAGCATCTTTCAGGCAAGAAATGGATGAATTCCGGCAGGAAATGCGGGATATTATCAAAGGCAAAGCCGCCATACCCGCTCAGATCGAACCCAATCCTAATAATTTAAAAAGAAAATCTGAGCAGGTAGAGTTCACAGAGGATACCTCTCCTAGTGATGATTTAAATGACATGTCTTATCCTTTGGATGATGCTAATTTTGTGACTACTAGGAGCGGTAGGATGCCAGCCGGCGGCGCCTCTTCTGAGCGACAGCCAGACGCAGGATCAGGAGCGCCAGAAGAGCAGAGGAGCGGTGCTGATGCCGCACATGATGATGTTGAAGACGGTGGTGCTGATGCCACCAATGATGGAGTCCAGGACGACGGTACTGATGCCGTTGTGATGCCAGATGCAGACGGTGGTGCTGATGCCACCATTTTGGATGCTGAACCAGAGCGCGGTGCTGATGCCGCAAAGACCGGTGCGAGTGGTGGTGCTGAGGCCACCACATCTACTTTTGTTGAGCCATCTTCTGTGATGTTACCACATTTTGTACCTAGAGACTGTGGGAACAAAAACAAAAACAAAAATATGAATAAAGGAAAGGTTTCTGTTCAAATTGCGGATCCATATGTGGTGAATGATGATTTCTGTATGGATTCTCCGTCTTCACAGGCACAGGGACCGATTCCTAGTCCTCCATCTGAGGAGGCTCCCACCATCCCCTTCCCTGAGGCACTCCGCCGAGCGAAGGGGAGTAAAAAAGAAAATCCAAAAAAGAGCCAACAGGTAGAGTTCGGCAACGAGATTATTGACAGATTTCATATTCAGCTGACTCTACGAGAAGCATTTGAGCATATCCCCTTCTTCAAGAAGAACTTGAAAGAGACAACTACTGTCCGAAGGAAGAAGAGGCACAGAGATCAAATCCATATGCTCACTCATAACACTTGCTGCGCCATTCAGAACACATTGCCAGCCAAGCGACCAGACGCAGGAGCTCCCTATGTCAGATGCGAGATTCAGGAGCAGCAGTTTGATCGTACTCTATTAGACAGCGGCTCCTCAATCAACCTCCTTCCGGCAGCCTTACTCAAGCAATTCGAGTTTGGCCCTCTTCTTCGAAGCAGAACCGTCCTTCAGTTTTCTGATAGGTCGATTAAGAGGCCAAAGGGGTTATTGAAAGACGTGGTCGTTACCATTCAGGGCCTGCAATTCCCCGTGGACTTCGTCGTGTTGGACATGGAGATCCCTGAGTCGGTAACTGATGCCCCCATCATTCTAGGACGTCCATTCTTGGCCACAGCCAAGGCGGTGACCGACCATGATAGTAAGAAGGTATGTTTTCGCGTAGAGGGCGAAACCATACAAATAGAGACGATCGAAGAGATCAGAGCCAGAGAGGCAGAATGCTCAGAACAGTACAGCGAAGCCGAACAGATGACAGAAGAGGAGTTAGACATCCACCAGGTTTGTGATTTTGAGATGACTGATGATGAATCCAACTGGAAAGATCCCGTAGCACCGACTCTCGCCTTGCCTACAGATTCACTGTATCTCAAGCTCATGGCAGTCGAGAGCCGGGAGAGCACACCCCTGGATGAGGATATCTCTGAGGCTGACAGTGTCGTGATGAGTGGTGCTGAGGAATTTCAATCTTGCTCATCTTCTTCTGATCCCTCGGATTCAGACATTGACTGGGATGACTTTGATGATTATTTGCCTTGTCTGATTCCTACTGAGCCAACAACCATGACAGAGTGCGAGCCAGTACAGTTTATAGTTGATTCAGAGGGCCGCCCTTCGTCAGTAATTCATGCAGAGCGAGAGTTCTCCCATGCAGACCTGGTAGCATTTACACAGACATATCAGAAACCAGATCTGCCACCTCCCAGTTGTCCAGAACGGAAACCTCTGCCGCAGTCAATGAAGTACAGATTCCTTGCTGGAGAGCCAGAAATGCACCCAGTCATTATCTCAGCAGATTTGACTGGAGAGCAAGAATCTCGTCTGATGGAGGTTCTTGAAAGAAACCGCAAGGCAATCGGTTGGAGTATAGCTGATCTCCAGGGGCTGAGCCCAAATCTTTGCTCTCACCACATCTATCTTGAAGATAACGCTAAGCCGTCGCGTGAGTTCCAACGACGGCTGAACCCGAATCTTCGAGACGTAGTCATGAAAGAAATTTCCAAGTGGTGGAGCGCCGATTTCATCTATCCCATCTCCGACTCCAAATGGGTTAGTCCACTCCATGTGGTACCCAAGAAGACGGGTATCACTACAGTTGTCAATGAGTCCGGAGAGGAGATCGCCACCAGAGTACCAACTTCTTGGAGGGTCTGTGTGGACTACAGACGATTGAATGAGGCCACCAAGAAGGATCACTTCCCGCTACCCTTCATTGATCAGATTATCGAGCGGTTAGCCGGGAAGAGTCATTACTGCTTCCTTGATGGGTACTCTGGATATAATCAAGTGGCCATTGCGCCCGAAGACCAGGAGAAAACGACATTCACCTGTCCGTTTGGGACCTATGCTTTCAGACGGATGCCCTTTGGTCTATGTAACGCTCCGGCGACATTCCAAAGGTGCATGTTGTCCATCTTCTCGGACATGATGGGTGACTGTTTAGAGGTCTTCATGGATGACTTCTCGGTCTATGGCGACGGGTTCGACGCTTGTCTTGACTGCCTAGACAGTGTGCTGAAGCGCTGCATTGAGGTCAATCTTGTCTTATCCTGGGAGAAGAGTCATTTCATGATGACTCAGGGGACGGTCCTTGGTCATATCGTCTCCAACAGGGGCATGGAGGTCGATCCGGCTAAGGTGGACATCATCAGAAAACTCAATCCGCCTTCCAATCTGCGTCAGTTACGGTCTTTTCTGGGGCATGTCGGTTTCTACCGACGGTTCATTCAGGACTTCAGTCGAATTGCCCGACCGCTTACTGACTTGCTGACCAAAGACACCGAGTTTATTGTTAATGATAAGTGTCTTGAAGCATTTGAGACTCTCAAGAATATGGTTGTTTCAGCTCCTGTCCTTCAGCCACCCGATTGGTCTCTTCCATTCGAGATCATGACGGATGCTTCAGATTTTGCCGTTGGGGCTGTGCTTGGACAGAGGAGGGATGGTTTACCGTTTGCCATTCACTACACCAGCCGGACTTTGGATGCCGCGCAGCGGAATTACACTGTGACTGAGAAAGAGATGCTGGCCGTAGTCTTCGCTCTTGATAAGTATCGATCATATATTCTCGGATCTAGAGTGACAATCTACACTGATCATACCGCCATCCGGTATTTAATGGCTAAGAAGGATGCCAAAGCACGTCTCACCAGATGGATCCTTCTACTCCAAGAATTTGATATTGAAATTAAGGATAAGCCTGGAGTCAAGAATGTGGTGGCGGATCATCTCTCCAGATTGGAGAATCTTGAGGAATCTGAGCCCAGCGCACCTATCACAGAGACATTTCCAGATGAGGCGATCTTGGCTGTCACCTCACTCCCGTGGTATGCTGACTTTGTAAACTATCTTGTTGCCAAGACAGTCCCTCAGGGTTGGCCCAGGCAGAAACTTGAGACCTTCCTAGCTAAGGCCAAGTTTTACCATTGGGAGGATCCCATCCTTTATCATGAAGGAGGGGATAGTATCTGGAGGAGGTGCATTCCTCAAGAAGAGCAGCATAGCATCCTCACATACTGCAACAAGCTTGAGGCAGGAGGACATCATTCTGGAAAAAGAACAGCACAGAAGGTGCTTCAATCCGGCCTATGGTGGCCTACTCTCTTCAAGGATTCTGATGAGTTCGTGAAGAGATGTACTGACTATCAGAAAATGGGAACCTGCGGGCAGAGAGACATGATGCCCATGCAACCCATTCACTTCTGTGAGGTTTTTGATGCATGGGGAATTGATTTCATGGGCCCATTTCCTAAGAGTCAGGGATTCGAGCATATTTTGCTCGCTGTGGATTATGTCAGCCGATGGGTTGAGGCCATCCCCGCCCGAGCCGCAGATGCTAAAACCGTTTGCAAATTTTTGAGGAAGAATATCATTTCACGGTTCGGGGTACCTAGAGTCTTGATTTCAGACGGGGGGTCTCATTTCATCAATGACAAAGTCAGGGCCCTTGCAGACGAGTTCGGCATTGACCATCGGGTTGCCACTCCTTATCACCCTCAGACTAATGGTCTTGCCGAAGTATCGAATAGGTAGATAAAGACTATCTTGCAGAAAGTTGTCCGCCCAGACCGAAAGGATTGGTCACAGCTTTTGGACTCGGTCTTGTGGGCTTATCGGACATCTTTCAAGAATCCATTGGGGACATCTCCCTTTCGTCTCGTCTATGGCAAGCCGTGCCATTTGCCAGTAGAGATCAAGCATAAATCTTTTTGGGCAGTTACTGAGTTGCTTCTAGATCCCGAGAGTATAGGAGACCAAAGAAGAGCTGAATTGGCAGCCCTGGAAGAATTGAGAGATACAGCCTTTTCCAACAGCCTACAGTACAAAGAGAAAGTGAAGACATGGCACGATTCGCATATCAGCCATAAACAGTTCGAGCCAGATCAGAGAGTATGGTTGTTTGATTCCAGGCTGAAATTATTCCCAGGGAAATTGCAGAGCAAGTGGAAAGGACCGTATGTGGTCAGGAAGGTACATGACAATGGCAGCATCGACATATCCGAACCGTCATCTTCCTCTACCTTCCGCGTCAATGGTCAACGCTTGAAATTATATCTTGATCATGATCCGCCGACCATTGACGTTGCCCCCATTCTTCTGGTATGAGATGTGTCCTTTGACTCTCATCATCTACATCTCATACATGGTGATCAAATCTATCTCCCGCTGTACAGATCCATCTGTTTATATCACTTTGTTGTTTGTTTTCTTCTTTTCTTCTTTTCTTCTTTTCCTTTTCTATCCTCTTTATCTATCAAAAAGGTGCCGCCCTTGCAGACAGTTTTCCATACTTAGGACGTACTTTGTCCTAAGTATAGGGGGGTTGGCACCCCGAGTTGTTCTATCTCTTTCGATCCTCTCCATTGTCTCCTCTTCTTGTCTATACTTAGGGATATCTTACCCTAAGTATAGGGGGAGATAGTTTGAGTACGATCTGTTCATTCCCACCCTTGACCCTCCCTGCGTTGTGTAAAGTCTGCTATACTTAGGATTATTTGATCCTAAGTATAGGGGGGACGGTCAACTTCTCATTGATTCATTCATTTCTTGGTTCGTTTATTCTTTAGATTTTCCTATACTTAGTACGAGTTATGTCTTCTCTTTTCTCCCCGATCTATGAGGACATAGCTCAAGCTAAGTATAGGGGGGTCGTATATACTACGTATATACTTTAGCCATAACTCGTACTTTCGTATTTTCCTAATAATATGGCTAAAAATTCTTTAAAATTCATTAAAAATCCTTAATAAAAAGATGTGATTATTCCTCAAATTCTTTTTGTATTTACTGATTAATAAATCAGGTGAAAATGTTTTTTGCAAAATGTTTGAAAAATAGTTTGAAAATCTTTGTGAACATCTATTGAAAACTATTTTGAAAATATTTTGTTTCGTGTTTTCAACCTGTGTAAAAATGTGTGGTTTGTAAAACTTCTTTTCTTTGTGTGAAATAAAATGTTTGAAAAATGATTTGCAAATGGTTTGAAAAATGGTTGCAAAAATGATTTGAAAAAACCTATATATACTGTTTGAAAGCCTTTGCAAAATGATTTTCAAATGTGTGTAAAATGTTTGTAAAAACTATTTTGGACTATAGTTTTCAAAAATTGTGTGAAAATTGTTTTCAAATAAGTTTGAGGAATATACACATCACACCAAAATCCATCTTATGTATATATGTATAAAATTGACCACTTACCCTTGTAAATTCTTAAAATCCACTTCTTGTATATATAAGAAGCACTCCCGTGTACATATTTTAACCTAGTTTTCAGCCAAAACTTTTTGTTTTCAAAAAAATCCCAAAAACATTTGCAAAGTTAAAATCCAAAAACATATGAAAAATCTGTTTGAAAAATACAAAAAAATGCATATGCATCATCATCATCTTTTCAAAAAATCCATAAAAAAATTCAAAATTCTTGAAAATTGCATCACAAAAATATTTTTCTGCATCGCATTGCATAGCATTTGCATTTTTCGGATTGAGTTTGATAGTCGAACAAGTCTAAGTAAAATCCGGAGATTGGAGCTTGATTGTACCTTAAAATCTACCTAATAACAGGAACCTTATAGGAACTTGGTTTGAGGTACTTCAGGTCTAGTTGACTTAATTCTTTGAGGATCACGAGACTTGGTTCAATGGATTCTTGACTGCCTAAGTAGAGTATTTCGGAGCACACGCTTGACTCTTGTTGATAATGACCTAACTTGGACACCTGCACCTTTCACATGGCTCAACTCAGTTGGGATGGTGAGGGGATTGGATTTGCCGGTATGAGACGCACACAAGTGGAAACACTTGTCCTCCTCTAGGGAGGGAAGTGCACCCCAACCCGTCCAGTGATTAGGAAGTCTAAAGATAGGAGGTTGTGGGTTGCGATAAAGCTTCAAAAGAGGGATAGTCTACTAGCTCAAGAGGAAAAACTCCTTATGTAAATGCTGCTGTAAATAGTATTCAAAAAAAAAAAATGTGTTCAGGCATGTACAAAAATAAAAAGCCTGCAAGTATGTACAAAGTCAATAAGCAAGCTTGAGTTCCAAAGTCAAATATGTGAGCCTGCAGCAGGATGACTTGACTACACTGGTCTTGCATCCAAGGATAGGTAGCTACACTGGCTACCGTCCATTCTTCTCCTCACCCCCTCCTCTTGAGCTGGTTGCCACTTGAACTTAGAAGGGAATACCCCGCTCCTCGAGGATGGAGTTGCTGGATTGGGGAATCATTGGGTTGTCGTACTGGAGAAGTCAGTTTCTTTGTCATTCTAGTTGGGGACAGCCACCATCACTTACACTGTACAAGTCAGATTCATAGTCGCAAGAGTTTGCGTATGAGTTGAAGTATTTCTGACCTGGCTATTGAGAAGACTTGAACAGAGTTTTGGGTTTCTCAGGGACTGTTGGATTTCAAACACGGTTCTCACTAAGGTTCCGCCCGCACTAAAATTCCAAAGGTCCGACTTAAGCTCCAAACTTTGATTTTGTGAAGACAAGTTTTACAATCAAATAAAATCCAAGTTCTTTTTTTCTTTTCTTTATTTTTCTTTTTCTGCACTTATTGCATAAGTGTTTGCTAGGGACTAGCAAAGGTAAAGTATAGGGGGATGATGAATCCACATTTCATCATCTTTATTCTATCATTTTGGCACCAAAAACCCTAGCAAATGCCTGAAAATACCCTTAAATAGAGCATCTTAGCATTCATGCATGTGCATTCAAACAGTGTATAAATTACTGTAATTAAGGCCAAAATTATAGAATAAATAAAGAAAAGAAAAAGAATAAAATATTGTAAATATTTTATGACCCAAAACCCCCGAGACCTAGGCATCTTGATGAATAGGTCGACAAGGAATAAAGTAGGGGGAGATAAGGTCAGAAATACAGATAAAATACCTATACATTCTATTCATTCTTTATTCATTTTGGGACCCATTTTTGGTTCCACTTTTTATTCATCAAATAAAGAAACTTTGTACATAAAAGTTGTAGATAAATTAATAAAGAAAAATACAAAATTGATTTCACAGAAAAATCATGTACAGACAAAAAGATATGGTCTGAATAAGAATCCAAAATCCCAACTTCCCAGACCCGTATCTCACAACTGACAACTCCAAACGCAGTGTACTCACCTTTAATTGTATATAGAATAAAATAATCTATCCAATGGCGGTGGATTCGCATTTGGCGGAGCTACGATTTGAAAGTTGAGTTTTGGACCCCTATTGTATACTAGTACTGAATAAAATATTCAATTTATTCTTTATTCATTATTTTTATATTTTTATATTTTTATAATGTTGTAAATATCACTTATAATAAGTATGTGTATTAAAATCAGAATAAAAACATAAATAAAATACAAATAAAAATAGTTGTATATTTTCAATACATTGGTAAATCACCTATGCATATACCTATACAAAACATACTTGTATTTTATTTAATATACAAAATACATCAGAAAAATAAAATAAAAATATATTTATATGTATAAAAGTATTTTATAACTTTATAAAATTATAAACAAAATTCAAGAAATTAAAATACACCAAATAAAAATAAAATACTAAAATACATAGGTATTATACCTATATAGGGTTAAAAAGGTAACTTGTAAAAATATACGTCATAAAAATAAATAAAAATCAAAATAAAATACTACATAAAATTCTAAGCATTTTTTATTTTATAACTTTTATTTAATTCGGCCATTTAGTATTTTAAATAGAATTATTAAAATATTTTTCCAGGGTTTTTCCTGGTTGGTCCACGTGGACCAACCAGGAGGCCAGGACTGTTGACCTAGGTCAACAGTCTGACCTACACCCTATAGCCCGTGTCAGGCTTGGTTTTTGAGCCATCTTTTTGGCTTTTTCCAGGCCGATTCTTTCATCTTTTCGTGTTGCTTCCTTCTGCAACATTGCTCACCAACCATCTATCTCACTCGCCCAAGCTTAATCTTGGTCGTCGGACCCAAGATTTGCAAGATATCCCTTGGTCTTTGGACCCCTGTCACCTCGGGTCAAACCACATATAACCGACCCCCTTCTTTCCTTTTGAATTCGAGTCCCCTTGGTCCACCCTTCAGCGCCACCATTGTGCTCTTGAGCTCCGTGGAGGTGACAGCTCCATCGCCAGCCCTTCAGCCGAGGCGCGCGAAGTCGAGGGAAGCTCCACCACCTCCGCCAACAGCCGGCGTCGAGGTACTCTTTTTCCTCTGGCTCCGGCCATCGAGGGCACCCCCCCGCCTATTTCTTTGTACCATTTCGTTCCTGTTAGCTTAAGGATCAATATCCCCCCAAAAAATCGAAGTTTCATCAACCATATCGCCAAATCACGCACCTTGGCCGGAGCGCACCTCCGGCCGTGCACCCATATCGCGAACCACGCCTCCCCCGACCATCCAAGGGTCCAGGCAGTTTGCCCTGGACCCGTTGACCATTTGTGCAGGTCAAAGAACGAGCAACGATACCTGGAAGCGGATTTTGAAGCTCGCCGGAGCAGACGCAGCCCACTAGCTCCGACGGTCACCTGCGAGCGCCACGGTCTCCGCCGTGTCTTTTTGCCGCCACCAGTTGATAGAGGAGGACTAGGGGTCGCTCCACGGCCATTTTGAAGCCCTAACTACGCCGGAGGACGAAGATCTGGAGCGGCGAAGTCCGCCTCGCCGGCGTTCTTCGCTGTTCTTCCTCATCGCTCCCAAGCCATTGGATCGAGGAGCCCTCCCCAGGTCGAGCCCAAGCCGTTGGATCGCGCCTCGTCTACACCGTCCGATCATCCCCAGATGATCTAATCGCAGCCGCACGAGCCAACCGTCATCGGCGCCCAAGGAGCGGACACGTGGATAAGTGGAATCGACCAGCCGTCCGATCGCGCCTAGCGGGGGTAATTTAGCACGATACCCCTGCCATTTTTGTAATATTTTATTAGGACGTAAACTTTCATTGGCCGTTTAAATATTTTGTAATATTTGCAAAGAGACCCCCAGACTTTCGATATTTGCATCCAGGTCCTCAGCCACGTCACCTCACGTGACCTGTACACGTGAGGTGTGGGCATTTTGTAGAGGAACCCCCGTGCGTTTGTGTATTTCGTTTTAGTCCTAAAACTTTCGTAGCAAGTGTAATATTTTTGGATATTTTGCAAGTAGACCCCTAGGGTTTTGTAATATTGCATTTCAGTCCTCGCCAGGCGCGTGCAAGTCACGCGCCCTGGTGGGAAAATTTCTAGGAAGCCCAGGCGGCTTTTGTAATTGCTTTTTGGTCTTAAAAAATTGAATATACAGTGTATAATTTTTGTGGAAAATTGCATGTTTGCCCCTGGATGTTTTAGATATTGCACATATACCCCTGCCAGGACTGTTTAATGTTTGGATGTTTGCTCTAATTATTTAACCTATCATTTTAAGTCTAAAAATTCCACAAAAATAGGTTTAAGCTTCTGGATATGTGTACTTTAACGCCAGCTATTTAGTTTTTGATTTTACTTTATTTTCATATTTATTAAAAATCAAAAACAGCCTATTTGTGCACTGTCTAGTTTAGAAAATACCAAAAAAATATCAAAACACCTCCAAAAATTCCAAAAATATTACCTAGTGTCTATTTTATTGTCTTTTAGTGTCAGTCCAAAAATCATTAAAAATCTCAAAAGAAAAACACTAAAAATTTAAAAACACTCAAAAACTTCAAAAAAATATATAAAATAGTAGAAAAATCCAAAAAACACAAACTCAGCTTCTGTTTATCCCTTATTTTGTCCTTTTTATTAGAAAAATAGTGTGAAATATTTTGAGTACTGGTTGCTATTTTTAAATTACATTTTATTCCCAGCCAGCCTTATTTCCACTGTTTTCTCTTATTTCAGTATTTAAAAATATCAAAAATACCTTAAAAAATCCCCAAAAATCACAAAAACAGTAAAAAAATTATAAAAATACCAAATACCATCAACCTCTGTCGTCTGCTCTAATCTGTGGTCTGTTCTTAGCAATCTTGGTCTCTGACTCTGATCTCCTCAATCATCTCTATTTGTACACTCTCGCCCTCGATGCGAAAGTATACCTTCCCACTATTATGATTGGATACTGCCTTGATTGTGTCCAAGAACGACCGTCCTAGAATGATGGGAGTATCGGTTACAGATTCAGGGATCTCCATGTCCAACATAACGAAGTTCACGGGGAATTCCAGGCCCTGAATTGTGACGACAACGTCCTTTAAATCCCCTTCGGCCTCTTAACAAATCGATCTGCAAATTGAAGGACTATCCTACTCTGTTTAAGAGGGCCAAACTCAAAACGGTCAAGTAAGGCAGCCGGGAGGAGGTTAATCAAAGAACCGATGCCTAATAGAGTATGATCGAACCGCTGCACGTGAATATAGCCTCTAACATAGGGAGCTCCTCCATCAGGTCTCTTAGGTGGAAATCGATTCTGGATGGCGAAGCAAGTGGCACGGGTGAGTACATGGATTTCGACATTGTGGTTCCTCTTCTTCCTGCAAACGGTGGTCTTCTCTCTCAGGTTCTTCTGGAATAGAGGAATGTGCTCAAGTACCTCCTGAAGAGTCAGCTGGATTTGAAATATGTATATCATATGCTCGTTGAACTCTAACAGGTGCCTCTTTTGGGGATTTTATATTTTTGGGCCCTTCCCTAAGCGGAGTCTTGAGGGAAAGGAATGGAGTGACCCTCTCTAGATGGACGAGGGTCAGGAATAGGTTCATAATCATTCAATAGTCTAGAATCCATACAAAGATCATCAAGCATAATAGATGGACTCACATGAGATATAGAAACCTTTCCTTTTTTCATATTTTTCATTTTTGAAGTTTTTCTATTTTTTGTATTTTTCCAAAAATATCCTTAGGTACAGGAGGAGTCAACACAACTGAAGGATTCTTGATGGTACCAGTACCACTGACAACATCTGATCTTGCAGTATCAACACCGCGCTCTGGCCTATCAACTGGTGAACTGGTCGCTTCAACACCACCATCTGCAACTGGAATCTCGATGGCTTTAGTACCATCATCTGGATCAACATTCTTGGTGGCTTTAGTACCACCGTCATCATCATGGTGAGCATCATCAGTACCGCTTCTGACTTCGTCTAGTGTCCTAGCATCTACATCGGGGTGTCGCCTAGATGAATCATTGCATGTTGGCTTTCTACCGCTCCTAAGTGTCACAAAATTAGAATCAAATATATAATAAGTGGCATCCAAAATATCACTAGGAGAAGCGGTCTTTGTAGACTATACCTGCTCAGATTTTCTCTTCAGGTTATTTGGGTTCGGTTTGATCTAAGCAGGTATGGTGGTCTTGTCCTTGATTATCTCTCTCATTTCCTGCCAGAACTCACCCATCTCTCATCGGAAGGTAGCCTATTGGTCTGTCAACATGTGAACGAGGTCATCAAGGGCTGGGTTCTCATAATGATGTGGATGAGAACCAGACGGGTTACCTCGCTGGAAATGAGGTTGGCTCTGCTGGTAGTGAGGGGGGACTGGGAGTACTGCTGGTGAGGTTGATGGTGCCTCCACTGTTGTCCCTGATACTAGAGATGAGGACCGTGCTGCTGTTGGTGGTGGGAGTATTAGGGCTGCTGTGGTTGGCCGCCCTTCCCTGCCTGTGCCGGAGGCTTCTACTGGGATAAGGTGCTTCTAGTAGACCATCAGAAGCTGGGATGGTTATGATGGATCCCAGGCTGTGGTTGGTACTGGGAGTACCAAATCCTGTTGACTTCCATCAACGTCTCCTGGTGCTCGTGGAGTGGCGAAGGAAGTGCTGCCAAGGGCTGATCTGGATGATATACCACCATCTGGGTGTCTGAAGAGGGTGGTGGTAGCTGATACTGCTGGAGCTGCTAGATGGGTTCCACCTGAATGTGGTGAATCTGGTGGTATGAGGGAAAGGCTGTGAAGTACTTCTCCCTGGATCAGTCTGTGACCCGGAATGGGGATGAGAAGTCGTATGTGCCTCTTGGAGGCACATGATTGATAAAGCTGAAAATTGGTTTCGCGGCTTTTTTAGAGGAAACGCGATCGATGTAGAAAAAGCTGCGAAACAAGTACGATCTCAACTCGTATCAAACAAATTTGGTTTTTCGAAGGAAAACCTACACTAAATTTTTAACCAGGTAAGTGTGCCTGGGTCGAACTCAAGGAGGCAGAATAGAATTTCTTGATTTTTTCGGAAATATCTTTGTAATTTTATTTTTTATCTCTTCTCAAAGTAATAAAGGCAAGAATCCCTTTTTATTTTATTTTTATTTTTTATTTATTTTTTAATCTTTTCCAATTTTTATTTAATTTTCACAAAGGGATATTTTTTCAAAAAGATTTATTTATTATATTCTGGATATTATATAGATGATACAATATAGTAGGGTGAAGTAGATCGTGCAACGAGCTCGAACAACACAATAAAACAAATCAAAACGAGACGAAATTCGAAGAATCAAAACACGACGAAAACATGACAAAATCTCACGAAAAATTAATACTAAGTAGCTGGGGTAGTTGTGTAACTACCCTAAAGAAATCGTTAAAAACAGAGGTCAAACGTGGTCAAAATAACCCCTACAGGCAAGGGGCATAAGCGTAAAATAAACTAATTAAAATGTTTGCAAAATGGTCCTCACAGGGACTGTTCTGTAAGTAAAATAACAAATCTTTACATTTAGGTCCCTACGGAGGGACCTAAATGTAAATACTGGAAACCTGGGGGGCGGAGCTAAAGATCTGGAAGCCTACTGGGTTAAGTGTGAAATTTTCACACCGTTTCGCTCTGGACGTCTGAGATTAGAAGTTGCGGACGCGATCCAACGCGTATGCTCTTGCCAAGTGTCACAAGCCTGGAAGCCCTGGAGTTCTTGGTTCAGTTCTTGAGCGGTTGCTTTCCTGGCGACGAACGTCTCTTCTCCGAATTCTTTCGAGCTAACGCCGACGATCTGGGTGCTCCGGCGGGGCCAGAGGGGTGGCTCCTCCACCCCTCGAGCTCGCCTGCGGTAGGGGGCTGACAGAGGCGGCTTAAGACGACGGCGAAGGCGTGGGGAAGATGTCGGTCTCGTTCACCTGGAGGTTGTTTCAGTTCCGGCGACTCTTCTTTGAAGTTGAATCTCTTGATGATCGAGGCTTCCAAAACCTTGAATTTATGCTCCTGATTGGAGATGAACCTGCAGACGAAAGATTGATGTGCTTGATTCAAGAAGAATCGGCTTAGATGTGATGAAATCACAAGCTCAAAATGTGAAGAAAATGTTATTTCCAGATTTATTAGAAGTGATTCGAAAATGGTGACAAAACAAATCATGATTCGGAATGGATTCGAAACGATCTGAAGGTCATTACGACTGGGCGTCTAACCTAGATGATCAACCTACCTAATGACGAGATTAGCATTGCTAATCAATGCATGAGAATCGAGAAATAAAACTAAGGAGATGAGGGATAAGGTCTGGGGAATTCCAAGGTGTATTACCTGGAACGGGTTACTCGACGGTCGACCTTGGCCCGGAGCGTGACGTGCACGGGGCGGCGATGCAAGGCGGCGTGATCGCCTTGGAACCTCCTCCGACTACTCCTCCTCCACGTGGACTCCTCCAAGTTGCTGTCACCACCGCAGTTTGGCCGGAATGAGGCTAGGAAGTTGGGGGGTCGGGCTACTGGATCTAGGGGTCCAAGGTAGTTGGAGAGTTAAAATGGTTAATGGTGACTTTGGAGCTTTAAATAGATGGGTTTCGTGGGCTCCAAGTATAGATCCAAGGGCTGGCGAAGTTCCTGGTTGTTAGGAGAATCATATCAGCGGCTTAGATCGGCTGGAGAGGTTAGGAGGTGATCGGAATAAATGGAGGAAGGTGGCCGGTTCAGCACAGGTCGGCATACCAGAATCTTGGGGAAGAAGACCCAGGTGCTGACAAGTGTCAGCACCTGGTTGGCCAGAATGTGGAAATTCTTTATAAAACCATTAATAATTAGTAAATAAAATTATTTTAATTATGTGTAAATACAAGAAATGTAAATAATTAATTAATCTTAATTATAAAATAAATACTTTTTATAAATAATAAATATTATTCAAAATATAAATATTATATTCATAAATATGTATTTATAAATAGGTTTTGAATTTCTAATTTAATAAATAATAATTAAAAATAAATTTTATATTTTATTAATTGTTAGAATGATAAATAAGGTTTATGTGAATTTTTTATAGATTTTAATAACTTAATTTACATATTTTAATAAATAGAGGTATAAGTTATCTAGTTCATTTATACCTCTATTTTAGGGTTTTTTATTTTATTAAAATAATAAATATGCTCCAAAAATTATGAAATAATTTAGGATGAAACTAAAAGATCATGAAATAATTTAAAAATTATAAAATTTAAAAAAACTATAAATAATGTGTGTTACATAAAATAAATAGCCCAGAAACCCCGTTGTCTTTTGGTCCCAAAACCGACTTTTTGCAAACGGATTCCGAATTCGATGAAACCACCTTTATTAATTAGAGAATATTAATTTATGAACTTTAAAGGTGAGTAGATGAAATTGGAGTTCGTATGAGGAAGTTATGATGTTCGGAAGTTGAGATTTTGACAATTTACAGGCTGAGTTTCTTGGCATATATACAGGGTAATATTTTTACCTTATTTTTATATTTTTATATAAATTTTTAGAAATAATTAGGAGAAGAGTTAAGTGAAAATTATGTTCATATGAAATAACTAAAAATCTTTAAAGTTTTGTATTTATTTTATAAATAGCGGGAAATGTATGGAGTGTGTATTAAATTATTTTTAGGTTTTCTTTCCTTATCTCCCCCTACTTTTTGGTTTGTTGACCAATCCATACTGACTTGGTCTCGGGGGTTGGGCTATAAATATATCTTGCAGTTATATTTATATTTTAAGTCATATTGTACATATATACATATATCCAATCTGCCCTTTTCTTTCTTTTCTTGTTCTTTATTTATTTACATGATTTTGATGGTTAAAAATGGCTTTTTATTCATGAATGATGATTTATTAAAATATGAAAATTAATGGATATTTACATGCATTTGTTAAGGGTTTTAAGATAAAATGCGACAGAAAAATTAATGAATCATGGATTCATCAACCCCCTATACTTAAACTTTGCTAGTCCTTTAGCAAACACTTATTTTGAAAAAGTAAGTGAAAAAGAAAAAAAGTTAGAATGAATTTGTTTTCCTAAACCAATTCATGAGAACAGAGAAAGGACAGAGCTCGATCGGGCCTGAAACAAGCATTTTGTCGGAGCCTTAACTAAGATTAGGATTTTATTCTCAACAGTCCTTAAGTTCCATAAATTCCTTACTCAAGATCACTTCATCGGCTAGTTCAGACTCACTTATTCATATCGCAAACTCTATCATCATTGAAGTCAACTTGTACAGTGTGTGAATTGATTTAGCTCTTCCTGCTTAGAGAATCGAAGAAACCGTCAACCCCAGCTATACACTTCTATGGCTTCCTCATCCCGCTACTCTTTTCTCGGGGAGGGAGGTATTCTCTTCTGAGTCCAGTTCTGCTATGTCCACAATCGAATATAGGGAGAAGTTAGAAGAATGAGAAAAGAAGTGGAGTGCGACCAAGGTAGACGCATCTCCTTGTGAAGCCCAACCGATGTAGCTGAGTCTCCACTAAGATGTGCAGACATTTTTGGTGGAAGCTTGGACCATTGTGGTCTTATTTGGTGGCTTCTGCTTTGCTTTGGCTTTGTAATTTGCTTGCACTGCATTCATCTTTTTGTGCCTCAACGGATATAGCATCTTTTTAGTCCGTCCCTTTTTTGAGGTCTTAGAAAAATTGTGTCAGCAGATCCTTCCCTCATCCGAAGCAACTATCGCAACCCCAATCTCTCCCGTCTTTAGATGTCAATGTCGCAAAGATAAGGATAGAAACACACTACCAAGGTGTACTGCCCTTCAGAACTCCATGCAAGTCGAGCTAAGTGCAGAGTGCATGTGTTCAAGATTGGTTCACCGGTGTAGAGTTGTACGGATGACTCCAAATGGTCTACTTAAGCACAGATGACTTGATTTCCCGAATATGGTCTTACGGAACCCAAAGATTTTAAGTCACAAGACCTGAAGAGTCTAAATTCCAGATCCTAATCAGGATCCTTACAACGAGAGTTAAAGGCCGTAATCAAGCTCCATCCTTTAGACTAGACTCAGTCCTTAGTTCCAGAAATCAAACTTATTCTAAAAAATGTGAATGCAAATGCAACCATGTTTTTGTGAAGTGTATTTTCTGAATTTTACTCATTTTTTTGGATTTTAAAGCTTTTGTAATTTTTATGAATTTTAGGATTTTGTAATTTTTTTATGGATTTTATGGTGTTTATAAACAAGTTTTCATTCAAGATATATTTTATTTGGGTTAAGTATCTAATGTATTTTACAAATTTTATCTACAAAGTATTTTACAAGGATTGAATGGTTTTTACAAATGTTTTAATAAATAGGATTTTAAATAAGTATTATACAAATTTTAAGTATAAATTTTAAAGACATATTTTAATTACAAGTTTTAAATACAAATTTTAAACATATTTTACTTATTTACAAGGATTTTATAAATAATATATAAATATAAGTGGATTTTAAATTAACCCGTACCCACTTTTTATGGAATTTATAGATATAGAAAATACATAAAAGTACGCGTTATGGACGAAAGTATATATACAATATATACGTACCCCCTATACTTAGCTTGTGCTATGTCCTCATAGCATCAAAAGAGAAAAAGGAGGACATAACTCGTGCTAAGTAAAAGTGGGTGAAAAGGATATCGAGTACAAGTCAGTCAACCCCCCTATACTTACGATCAGGTCATCGTAAGTATCACGGGAGAGCGAAAACGGGATGACTGAATGAAAAGAATAAATAACGAAAGTTCAAAAGGAAAAGAATACGAAATCATCGAAATCACTCGGTCCCCCTATACTTAGGATAAGGCATCCTAAGTAGAGAAAAGAGTGTAGCCAAAAATCAGAGACCAGTGATTTGTGAAAAAGAAAGACTATACAAAAGAATCAGAACAAAAAATAAAACGTAAATCAACGAACAATCGGTCCCCCCATACTTAGGATATTGTATCCTAAGCATAGAAGACGAGAAAAAATGGGGACGAATGTGGTCTACGAAGACAATACAAGTGTTGTAGATCTCCATAAACGAATGGCTCAAAAGAATTTGTACAGGAAGAAATGAAATGAAAGAATGATCATGCATCCTGTACAAAATAGATCACTTCAGTGCGGGCTAGATGATCAGTAGTTTCGATGAAGTGCTTCAGCATCTGCCCGTTAACTACGAATAGTTATCTGATCACTTCAACCAGGATCATACTGGATTTTCTGCTTTTTATTTGTGTATTGATCCTTGGCTGAAAAAGTAGAGCCTCCTCTGTAAATATACTATGTACATGGCAAAGCTCTCTTTTCTGAAATATGCATCTCTGGAGTCGGACTACAGAATGTGTTTATATGTGTAAGCATTACACCATCCGACTCTCTACGCTGAATAGACCTGTATGATCTATGCAATGTATTCGATTGACTCTTGTGTTGTAATATGTGTACTTTCAATCTGCAGCACAGAGATATCTACTGCAGGTGACTGCTCATCTGAGTGTGATATGAAATCTATCTCTGTATGTGAACAATCATCTGAAGAACTAGGTACCAAGTGATCTACCCTATCCTCGTGTAGGTTATCTTGGGTATCAAAATAAACACTCTCAAGATCAGGAGACTGTGTCTCATCTATGTTCTGGCAATCTTCCGCAAGACTGGTGTCCTCTGAAGTGAATGACAATACTGATCTAGGACTGCTACATTCTCTCTCCATCTCAATGTGTATCTCTCCGTTGTCTGTGCGGAATGATACTCTCCCAACATCATTGTCAAAGAGTGCTCTTGCTGTCTGCAAGAAAGGTCTCCCGAGAATGATTGGAGCAAGATGTAACTGTGTAGGGCATGTCGTGTCTAGGACCGTAAAGTCCACGGGAAACTGCGAGCCCTGAACGGTCACGATAATGTTCCTCAGTACACCTCTAGGTCTCTTTATAGATCGATCTGCAAATTGAAGTATTGCTCGTGATTTATAAAGAGGACCTAACTTGAGCTTATCAAGCAAAGAGGATGGAAGTAAATTGATCGAGGAACCATTATCTAAGAGAGTTCGATGGAATGTAGTGTCTTCAATCTGGCAATTGACATAGTGAGCTCCCAAATCTTTCTTCTTCTTGGGTACCTTGTTTCGAATTTCACATGAAGTTGCCTTGGTCAAAATATGTTTCTCAACTAGTGATCTTTTCTTCCTACGTGTAGTACATTTGTTCCTCAACTGATTCTTGAGCGTAGGAAAATGATCCAAGGCATCGTGCAGTAGAATCTTCAGAAAGATGTGATCTTTCAGTAAACGTTCGATTTCTGGAGTGACAACATTATTTTTGTTGTTTTTCTTTCCTTTTCCCAACAAAGCATCGGGAAAAGGAATAAAGTCAAAAGTCAGAAAATCAGGATTTTTATTGATAGTAGAATCAGCTTGTACATTGAGAGTCTCAGAATTATTTACAAAACTCTCTAAAATAGGGGAAGAAAGATTTTTGTCGGGGCTCTCTTCCTGATCTGGCGTGATGTCATCGTCTGATTCGCCAGTGTCCATATCTGCTGTGTCGGCATTACTCCCGTCACTTGAATCTGGAAATTGGTCCTCATCATCTTGCGGTTTCTCCTCCTCGACTTCAGAGTCATGGTTCTGCTCGTTCTCCTCTAATGCCCTCTCCTCTTCTCCAGCAGGTGCTTGTGGTGATCTACCGCTCCTGATACGAATGAAGTTAGATAAAAATTCAGGAAACGAGATCTTACCTGTAGTGTCTACCTGATCTGGATGCCTCCTCTTGTTGTTCGGGTTCATCCGAGGCTGGGATGGGAGAGTGGTCTTCGGCACGGTTAACTCGTCCAGACGACGGTTAACCTGCTCCATTTCAGTCTTGTGTACGATCTCGAGCATACTCAGCATGTCCATGATCTGGTTGAGCGCCTGGGTCTGTGAAGACATCTCTGGTTCGGTGTGGTGACCCTGGCTTGCTCCTCTTCTCCTGCCTTGGCATGTAATGCTGAGAGGTGGAAGGCTGGAGTATCGCTGAGGTATGGAGGAAGACTGATGCGGCTGCTGATAAGAATAATGCGGTAAATAATGAGCAGGGTACTAATACGAATGTTGCGGTCTCTGATGGTAGACATTCGGATGAGACTATTGCGGCGTAAAGCTTTGGCGGTGCTGGAATTGCGGACGTCCATGCTGTGGATGATCGTACAGCTGCTGCGGCTGCTGATTCGGTATACTCGGCTGTTGCATCGGAGTATACCAAATCCCGTTGATCTCGAGAGTGGATTGCGGCTCCACCTCCATCTCGGCAGTACTGGTGATCTGGCCAGGATTGGCATGAGACTGATCCTCGTGCCAATCAATTTGCGGAATCTCGGACTCGCTCTAAACATAGTGGATCTGACGGGTAGGTGGAGCGGGTGCGATCCTCCGTGCTGGTTGCGCATTCGAAGAAGTCTGGCTCTGCTAGTACTGGATCTGAAGATCAGCGACCTTCTTCGAGAGATCACTCAGCTGTTGAGGTAGAGATGAGAGTTTCTCCAACTCTCGCAACGGCTGTAGGTCTTGGACCTGCTTGTGAATCACGTCCACCAACGTCAATTTTTCGCTAATAAAGCCCATGCTGATGTTGGCTTCAGAGTCTGAGATGTTTGCCACCTTGTGATGATCGCGGTGATGTGGTGGCCGCGGGGCTTTCTGAATTGCCCGAGTAGAGTCTACGACTCTCGAGTTCTCGGCCATCCCTTCGAAGATGGCCCAGATTGACTCGGCATCCTTATTCAAGTAACTGCCGCCACATGCAGCACTGACTAGCCCCTGGATTTCTGGCTGGAGTCCTCCGAAGTAGTTTTGCATGAGCACCTTCATCGGGATCTCATGATGCGGGCATCTCTCCGTAAGATCCTTGAATCGATCCCATGCCTCATGGAATGATTCATGCGGCAATTGCACAAAGTTGGAGATCTGACTCCTCATCATGTTCGTCCTTTCCAGAGGAAAATATTTGCACAGGAAGGTGGACTTCAGGTCGTCCCATGTTGATATTTCCCTCCCTAGATGACTCAGCCAATAAAGAACCTTATCGGCTAAGGCAAAGGGGAAGGACTTGAGGCGTACGTCCTCCTGCGTGACTCCTGGATAACAAGCCGTTCCGCATATCATCTCGAACTGCTGTAAAAATGTGAACGGTTCCTCTGCGGCATTCCCATAGTACTTGGGAAGCAAAGAGATGAAGGACGGTCTGAGCTCGTATGGCCCTTGGTTCGGCGGTAGCCGAATCCAATGGTGGAGCGTTCTTGCGCCCGGGTCATACACGTCCCGTAAAGTCGTGGGAACCGCAGGCGGTAACTGGTTCCCGACCCCTGCTCTCAGTGCGGCTAATTCAGCCCGCAATTCAATTTGAACTCTAAACTGTTCTCGAATCTGTAAGTTCATCTGCTGAAGTGTATCGAGAATGCCAGTTGTAACATCTGCGTCTGGTCTTCCTTCGTGCAGCTCCCCAGCTGGTGGCCTCTCGTCTGATGTTGGTCCTTTGTCGCGAGTCATCTGATCATCTGTGAAATGAAAACTCTCGTAAGAACTCAGCGAAAAGTATACGGGAGATCTAGATGATGTATTGAGGCGAGGGTCTGCCTCAATAATCTGGCCAGGAGGCGAGGGAGTCTAGGTTTGACTCGACTCGAGATCTGATGGGACCGGCTTGGAAAGAGGGTCACCCCGAGCCTGTGAAGATGTACGCTCGACGGTGGACGGTCGAAAGCTCACGGAGTCTGAGCCGAAAAGCCATTAAGACGTCATCTTCGATGTCAAGAGGAATAGTCGGGAGAGCACGTTTACGATTCAAGTGAGAGAGAGAATTGTGAAAGCCGCGGAATTTCACGCCCCGCAAGCAGACACAAAGCAAACCCCGTGTTCACCAACTCAACCCGATGAAGACCGTAAGAGTTCGGTCTTTTTATCTTTTCGATTTTAGGGTTGTAATTAGCAAACAAGTTTTGCGGTTATCGCGGCTGAGCAAGCCAATAGGTGCCCGATGGTTTCTCCGAAACACTGGCCCGAGTCCTTACAAAAGACCACTCGCACTCAGCCAGTATGGGAGTAAGTACGGACCGTTTTCGGCTACCCGTGTTACTTGAGGATAGAGCCTTGCGCAGTGTCCTCTAAACCTCCCACTATGCTAAGTAAACCTGGACCATTTCCGGCAACCCGAGCTTACCCACTGAGGAACAGTGATAAGTTGTATGAACCCAGTAGTATTTCGTGAGAAATACGGGGATTGGGCTCTAACCTTATGGGTTGGCTCTCTAGCTCGCGCTCTCTGAGATGTGTGAGGGGGTTAGTCTCCCAAATCAATTGAGTCATTTTACGGCTTTTAGATCAGATAGGATTAGCAGTCCCGATTTTAGTTTTGCGATTTTGTAATTTTTTTGGTTTTTTCAAACAACGTCTACCATTTTTTTCTTTTATTGTAAAAACCCTAAATTCATACACCTAGGTTGCGAGTCCTAAGACTAACTACGTAGGCGCAATCAAATAGAGTCAAAAATCCTATACAAGCATCTAGAAAACCGTGGAAAGCCGATAATCGATAAAAACCGTGGTGGGTGCCCTTATCCTCGGATACACAGTATCCGGCGAATCAGGCCCCGAAAAAATTGGGGGGGGGGGGGTTTGTTTATTGTTTATTACAACTTCTCTCCCTTTCTCTCTCTTTTACAAAAAAAATTACTCTAACTACTCTGCCCTCTGCAGCCGACTCGTGAAGAAGGAGCCGGCCTCTGCTCTTTCAACTGATTTGGCTTCCGAAGAAGCCGGCTGATCCTGCAGGCCTTGCAAAGATAGTTAGCAAAGAAAATCGATCGAGAAAGCCGAGAAAGCTGTAAGAAAAACCAAGAGAAACTAAGAAAACAAAACACGAAGAAAAAGCCGTACGAAAAACCGTACGAAAAGCGAAATAGAAAGGAGAAAAAAATAAAATCACAAAGAAGAAAAAAATCAAAAAGATTCTAACACCTCTCCGGCAACGGCGCCATTTTGATAAAGCTGAAAATCGCTTTCGCGGCTTTTTTTGGATGTAAAGTGTGGTCGATGTAGAAAAAGCCGCGAAACAAGTATGATCTCAACTCATATCAAACAAATTCGATTTTTCGAAGGAAAACCTACCTAAATTTTTAACCAGGTAAGTGTGCCTGGGTCGAACTCAAGGAGGCAGGATAGAATTTCTTGATTTTTTCGGAAATATCTTTGTAATTTTATTTTTTATCTCTTCTTAAAGTAATTAAGGCAAGAAACCCCTTTTTTATTTGATTTTTATTTATTTATTTATTTTTTAATCTTTTCCAATTTTTATTTAATTTTCACAAAGGGATATTTTTTCAAAAAGATTTATTTATTATATAATAGGTGGATATTATATAGATGATACAATATAGTAGGGTGAAGCAGATCGAGCAGCGAGCTCGAACAACACAATAAAACAAATCAAAACAAGACGAAATTCGAAGAATCAAAACACGACGAAAACACGATAAAATCTCACGAAAATTTAATACTAAGTAGCTAGGGTAGCTGTGTAACTACCCTAAAGAAATCGTCAAAAATAGAGGTCAAACGTGGTCAAAATAACCCCTACAACCCAGGGGCATAAGCGTAAAAAAACTAATTAAAATGTTTGCAAAATGGTTCTGTAAGTAAAATAACAAAATCTTTACATTTAGGTCCCTACGGACGGACCTAAATGTAAATACTGGAAACCTGGAGGGCGGAGCTAAAGATCTGGAAGCCTGCTGAGTTAAGTGTGAAATTTTTACACCATTTCGCTTGGACGTCTGAGATTAGAAGTTGCGGACGCGATCCAACGTGTATGCTCTTGCCACATGTCGCAAGCCTGGAAGCCCTGGAGTTCTTGGTTCGGTTCTTGAGCGGTTGCTTTCCTGGCGACGAACGTCTCTTCTCCGAATTCTTCCGAGCTAACGCCGACGATCTGGGTGCTTCGGCGGGGCCAGAGGGGTGGCTCCTCCACCCCTCGTGCTTGCCCGCGGTAGGGGGCTGACGGAGGCGGCTCAAGACGACGGCGAAGGCGTGGGGAAGATGTCAGTCTCGTTCACCTGGAGGTTGTTTCAGTTCTGGCGACTCTTCTTTGAAGTTAAATCTCTTGACGATCGAGGCTTCCAAAACCTTGAATTTATGCTCATGATTGGAGATGAACCTGCAGACAAAAGATTGATGTGCTCGATTCAAGAAGAATCGGCTTAGATGTGATGAAATCGCAAGCTCAAAATGTGAAGAAAATGTTGTTTCCAGATTTATTAGAAGTGATTCGAAAATGGTGACAAAACAAATCACGATTCGGAATGGATTCGAAACGATCTGAAGGTGATTACGACTGGGCGTCTAACCTAGATGATCAACCTACCTAATGACGAGATTAGCATTGCTAATCAACGCATGAGAATCGAGAAATAAAACTTAGGAGATGAGGGATAAGGTCTGGGGAATTCCAAGGTGTATTACCTGGAACGGGTTGCTCGACGGTCGACCTTGGCCGGAGCGTGACGCGCGCGGGGCGGCGATGCAAGGCGGCGTGATCGCCTTGGAACCTCCTCCGACTACTCCTCCTCCACGCAGACTCCTCCAAGGTGTTGTCACCACCGCAGTTTGGCCGGAATGAGGCTAGGAAGTTGGGGGTCGGGCTACTGGATCTGGGGGTCCAAGGTAGTTGGAGAGTTAAAATGGTTAATGGCGACTTTGGGGCTTTAAATAGATGGGTTTCGTGGGCTCCAAGTATAGATCCAAGGGCTGGCAAAGTTCTTGGTTGTTAGGAGAATCATATGAGCGGCTTAGATTGGCTGGAGAGGTTAGGAGGTGATCGGAATAAATGGAGGAAGGTGGTCGGTTCAGCACAGGTTGGCATACCAGAATCTTGGGGAATAAGACCCAGGTGCTGACAAGTGTCAGCACCTGGTTGGCCAGAATGTGGAAATTCTTTATAAAACCATTAATAATTAGTAAATAAACTTATTTTAATTACGTGTAAATACAATAAATGTAAATAATTAATTAATCTTTATTATTGAATAAATACTTTTTATAAATAATAAATATTATTCAAAATATAGATATTATATTAATAAATATGTATTTATAAATAGGGTTTGAATTTCTAATTTAATAAATAAATAATTGAAAATAAATTTTATATTTTATTAATTATTAGAATGATAAATAAGGTTTGTGTGAATTTTTATAGATTTTAATAACTTAATTTACATATTTTAATAAATAGAGGTATAAGTTATCTAGTTCATTTTTACCTGTATTTTAGGGTTTTTGATTTTATTAAAATAATAAATATGCTCCAAAAATTATGAAATAATTTAGGGTGAAACTACAAGATCATGAAATAATTTAAAAATTATAAAATTAAAAAAACTATAAATAATGTGTGTTACATAAGATAAATAGCCCAGAAACCCCGTTGTCTTTTGGTCCCAAAACCGACTTTTCGCAAACGGACTCCGAATTCGATGAAAACCTTTATTAATTAGAGAATATTATTTTATGAACTTTAAAGGTGAGTAGAGTGAAATTGGAGTTCGTATCTAGAAGTTATGATGTTCGGAAGTTGAGATTTTGACAATTTACAGGCTGAGTTTCTTGGCATATATATAGGGTAATATTTTTAACTTATTTTTATATTTTTATAAACATTTTTAGAAATAATTAGGGGAAGAGTTAAATAAAATTATGTTCATATGAAATAATTAAAAATCTTTAAAGTTTTGAATTTATTTTATAAATAGTGGGAAATGTATGGAGTGTGTATTAAATTATTTTTAGGTTTTCTTTCCTTATCTCCCCCTACTTTTCGATTTGTCGACTAATCCATACTGACTTGGTCTCGGGGGTTGGGCTATAAATATACCTTGCAGTTATATTTATATTTTAAGTCATATTGTACATATATACATATATCCAATCTGCCCTTTTCTTTCTTTTCTTGTTCTTAATTTATTTACATGATTTTGATGGTTAAAATGGCTTTTTATTCTTGAATGATGATTTATTAAAAGATGAAAATTAATGGATATTTACATGCATTTGTTAAGGGTTTTAAGATAAAATGCGACAGAAAAGTTAATGAATCATGGATTCATCAATGATCTGGGTCTTCAAGTCCCTCAATGTTTGGGCTAGCTCATCAATCTTGTTGAGCTTATCCAAGCCCTGGCACTTCTTCTTCTCTGTGATTTCTATTCGGTCCATCTTTTGGCTAATGATACCCATATCTGCAGCCGAAGACTCTGCTAGTGCTACTGCCGATGAAGATGTAGACAGATCGGCCTCAATGTGTGCAATCATCTGATAAGAAACTGCCTGTGGTAGAGGCTTCCCCTGAGTGTAGACATGAGTCTGGGACATCACTTTTTAGTTCTTTGCCATCTCCTCATAGATGGCCCAAACATGGTCTTCGTCCTTGGTGAAGTAGGAACCTCAACACGAGGCGTTCACTAGCCCTAGCAGCTCAGGTGTCAACACACAAAAGAAACTCTGGACGAGGTTGGGAATGTTGATCTCATGGGGGGGACACATGTTGATGAGCTCTCTGAAGCGATCCCAGGCTTCATGGAACTGTTCATTTGGGATCATAGTGAAATTGTTAATCATAGCTCTGGATGCGTTGGTCCGGTCGAGTGGATAGTACTTGTTCAGATGCTCAGTCTGGAGCTACTCCCAAGTAGTGATCACCTTCCTTAGGTGCTTCATCTAGTAGGTTGCTCTATCAACCAAGGAGAATGGAAGGCAATAAGTTTGATGGTGTCCTCGTGCACCAGTCTGTCATGGACGATGCTGCAGATCATCTCGAACTCCTGCAGATGGAGATGGGGCTCCTCGGTGGCTAGCCCATGAAACTTGGATAGTAACTGGATGGTCTGGGGGTGAAGCTCAAAGTCACCTAGGATCTTGGGCAGCTGGATCCATCTGTGGGTAAGAGTTGCACCACGATAGTGCAACTACCTCATAGTGCATGGTGGTCTGGTTGGATCCTATGGTTCGTCCAGGCATCCTCCCTCAGCTCTTGGTATTTCTCCATCGGATGGTCATTCTAGTTCATCTCGCCCAGCTCGCATCTGTGCAATTTCCCTCCTCACTTCAGCCATAAATGCTCCATGTCTCTGATCTGTCTCTGCATGGTCTCCAAGGAGGCTAACAACGTGTCGTTGATGGTAGTCTGATCCAATACGAATGAGGAAGCTTGTGGCTGCTCATCAGTCCTTCCCTCTCTGCTGGTCATGTCTCTGGTCTCTTCAAAGGCAAAAGACCCTATCTCAGGTGTTGTCAAGTGAACGTATAATTGTTGGCCTCTCAGGTGGTACCTCAGGAGTGGAAGAAGGGTAGTCAAGGGAGAACAGGGTGGAGGTGAATTCGGGTTTAGAGAGCGGGTCTGAGCTCTCTGAAACTGCCCTAGATGGATGGATAGGAGTGCTATAGAGTGGTACTGCCATAGGCAACCTAAGGGACCTCATGCCCATCATCGTGATCTGGGGTTTATGAAGAGTAGATCTGGGATGCAAGCAAGATGATAAATCAAACCCCCAATTCACCAATGCGACACAATGACAACCGTGAAAGTTCGGTCATTTATCTTATCTGATTTTATTTTTGGTGATAATCCAATCTATCAAAGCGGGTTAACGAGCTGTTAGGAGCCCGATTCTCCCTGGAGACTGGCCCGGATTCCTACGACTAGTTGTGCCTACTTCCCAGCCAGTATAGGTGTAAGTACAGATTGTTTTCGACTACTCATTTCTTGAAGATCGTGCTTACGTAGTGTCCTCTAAACCACCTACTCTTCTAAGGGAATACGGACTGTTTACTGGCTACCCGTAGATCCTCACTAGAGAAATGGCTAATCGTTTTTAGAACTAGTAGTCTAAAGAGAGTTCAGGCATGGTTTTATCCTAGTGTGTGTTTTACTCAACTCTCTGCATATAAATCAGTCAAGGAGGCGATTACTCTCCCCAAAACAAGAATTTGAGTGAAGCTTAGTTTTACGCTAGTTTACTTTAGCAGTCACAGATTTTATTTGGTTATCTCTTTTTCTGTATTTTCTGAATAAAACAACGACTAATAAATTTTCCGATTTCCTTTTTATTTAAGTCCAAGAAAACAGGGGAAGAAGACGTAAAAGCCAATGCACGATCAAACACAATGATGCACGCAGAGATAGAATTGCGTACCTTGCTCCAGCACTCTACATGCAGGGTGATCCACACATAAATATAAAGACAGATATAAAACTAATGTAAATGATGCACGAGGAAATCATCCCTAAGATGAGCAACTTCTATTAACCGGAAGAGCTGGTAGTTAATAAATCAAAGAAGAGACCTAAGATCGGTCTTAGAGGCCAGTCGGTGCCCACCACAGTAGGTCCTGCAAGCGTTGTATACGGTCTCCCTCGACGTGTCATCTCTTAACAAAAACTTAACCTTTTCTTTATTTGACTAAGTCTAAATACAATCTATAGGAGCAGATAGTTTATTAGGGTGTTTGGACCTTAGCTAATACCGAGCTCAAGCAATAAAAGTCATAAATCTAGCGGCCAAATCCTTGGGAATCAAATAAAAAATAAAAGTAAAAAATCACTAGAAAAACTAGGTGAGGTACCCCGAGTGCACTAACACTCGGTTAAACAAACCTCGAAACAGTTCAAAATTCCAGATAATGTCCAAATGTTCTAGATTATTACAAGAGTTTTGCTGAAATAAATAACTCTATCTAAAACAACTACTCCTACAGTCCCCAGCTCCTCTTCCTATGTTGGTCCCTCCAAAGTAGAACGAATCGTCCTCCGGGCGGTTCCTTGCATAAAAAGCAAATCAGAATAATGTCAGAAAGCAGTTATGCTAAATAGAGACAAAACTAGGCCAAAATTGAAATCAAACTAAGTCGTGTTCCCCGACAATGGCGCCATTCTGTTGCTTGCTATATCGACTCGGGTTAAGTAAGAAATTAAGTTGTCGTTGTGGTCCAAATCAATCCAACGAACAATCGAGAAAATCAAGCCACTAAGAGAAAAAAACAATCACATAGAGGTTTTGCCACTTTATCTACCTGGTATAGTGAACAAGGTCGAACACAAGGAGTACAATTAAAAACTAAGTAGTGTGATTTCAAGAATAAAAAGTTTTTTTAGTGGTTTTTAGTTTTTCAAATTTTAAATTTTCAAAATAAAGACAACAAGAACAAGGAATAAAAAGACACATTCATACTCTTTTTGTATTTTTCTAATAGGGCAAAAATACTCAGAAAATTGTAATAAAATTATTTTTGGTTTTATATATTTATTTTCTAGTAATTTTTACACAATTTTAAAATGTTTTTTCTTAATTTTCTAAAAATTTAATAATGACAAAAATGACAAACAATGCACAATTAGGAGTAATTTGCAAGTTAAAAATAATTAAAATGCCCAAAACTCCTTAGGGCGATTTTTACGATAAAGTAGAGTTATTTATCTACAAACAAAGAGTGAAAACATTGTTTTTTATTTTTCTGCAATTTTATAGAATTTTATAAGTTTTTTTAGTATTTTGCAATTTTTATGGTTTTTATAAGGTATTTTTCAACAAAAATGATACAGACCTAAAAGATGATAAAAGACATCTATCCTAATTTTTATGGAATTTTTCAAGGCTTTTTCGAATTTTTATAATTTTCTAAGACAAATAGGAAACATTTTAGGGTTTTTTAATTTTTAATAATATAAAATGCATACAAATCAACATCCAAAAAATACCACAAAGAAGACATGCTAGCATGAGCTATAGGTAATTTTCAAATAATTTTTAGAGTTGATTTAATATTTATTGCATTAAATATAAAACAAATAGTTAAAAACAGTTCACAGGGACCTTTTTGCAAAGAAACTAAGTTCTGAGGGCCTAATCATAAACACTGTAAAATTCCAGGGGCCAATATGAAATTAATCTAGAAATGAAATGCGCATCCAGGTAGTTAGGGATATAAATGCAAATATCAAAACATAACATTCATTTCATAGCAATGAGAAGTTCGGGGCAGATACTGCAAATAACCCAAAATACTCGTGCGTGTGCACGTGACTCCGACTCGATTCGACTAAAGTGCAACTAAAGAAACTACGGGAGTCCGGCTGCAAATGTTGTTAACTATACATTTTTATTATTGGACTAAAGAGAAACAAAATACATACATGGGTAAAAAGTAAATATACCCAGGGTGCATGTGACTGGTGCGTGAGGAAACTGGCAGCTCTGATGTGTTTCTAGAAAAGATCTGAAGTTTGTGGTGGAGGTCCGTGTGTACGGTTCTGATGAACCATCAGGACGTGGATCTAACGGCTATGATCACAAGTGAACGTGCGTGTCAAATCCACGTCAAAAGCTGATCTAACGGTCTGGGAAAGGGCATGATCATGCAGGTCAGACTCAATCTGGAGGAGCACCTTCTGATCTAACGGGTGCGAAGCCTGCTGGAAGAACAGATAGCGGGGGAGCTTCGATCGAGGATAGGTGTTGGGCGGATGGTCAGATTGGTTCTCCAAAGGGTCCAGCACCTTCAGAAGGGATTTTCATATCTAGTGAACATCTCCGATCAGAAGTCTAATGATCAAATGGTCGGGACCATGGTGCTCCTCCTGGGACTGCTCCGCCTAAGCAGCTAGGGAACAAACTAGATCTCCTTGCACAAAACAACACATGCAAAGGGTAACAGGACTTGGGGGATTTGCTCCGGTCCAATTATTGCTTGGAAAACAGAGGGAAATGAGTGGAGAATGGAGTTCGATCTCCAGTGTACATAGTAAAGGGATATCAGACCTTAATATCGCTCCGATGAGTTAGTCTAAGGGGGTCAGGCTACGTAGGGAGATCAGGGATGAGTAGGCAGATCGATCTGTGTGGCGGGATGTGAGTGAAGGAGCTCCGACCAGCTGGTGAATGGTGGTGGAGTAGATAGATTAAATCGGAGTGAAATGAGTAAATGGTAAGAAATAAGGGATACCTGAAGATGCTGATGATCTCAGGATCTTCAGGCAAGGTGGAGGGCGAGGTTATAGCCTCTACCGAGCTGTGGAAGGTTGGGAGGCTTATCGCGGCGGAGAACTGCGACCACGAGCTGAGCTTCGCTCAATAGACCACCAACCAAGGCTCCAAACGACGCTCCAAACTCCTGTCACTCAACTGAAGGTGGCTAGGGGGCAATAAGGTGGCGAGGAATGAGCTATCGTGCTCGAGAGGCGGAAGAGAATACTTATAGGCAAACCTCATGGTCCAGAAAAATCGGACGTTAGTGTAAAACCCTAGGTAGATCTGACTCCCCCTAGGGATCCGTGAAGATCATGGATCCTAGGAGAAGGTTCGGGTGGTAACATCAGAGCGAAAGATGGTCGAGTTTAACTGGGAAAAATCAGAGAAAAGAACTCCGACGAAAGGAAGTCCGATCGACCCGAATGAGGGAAACAGTTGACTGGAGTCAACATTCAGACGTTGACCAATGGGAAAATTCTAGTCTTAAAAATTGAAAGAATATTAAATTTAAAATAGTAAATGATTTTAAAATAAAAAATGAATAATATAAAAAATGTTTATTATTTTATAAACTATTTTTCTATAATTTCTAATTATTTTTATGAAAAATATATGTTTGGTATATACAGTATAATGTATTATATACATGTATAATATACTATTTATATACATGTATTTTTATTTTATTATTTTTATAAAAATATGCTTTATTTTATATTTTATTTATTTACAAAATAATTTGAGGAGTATAAAAATATTTTTATTTGATTTTTATGGTTTGAATAAAGGTATAAATAGGTAATGTTTACAATATACATACATGTGGCTTTTATTCAATGAATTGTGGATTTTATTTTTATTTTATTTTGTGTTTTCTGATTTTTATTTTTTTTACTTTATTATTAGGGCTATATACAAGTGTTCAACATAATATGGAATTCACAAAATGTAAAATAAATATACGTATTTATTTGTATATGTATTATGTACAATATGCCCTATCTCCCCCTACTTATATTTCTTATCGATCAAGCCAAGGTTTGACCTTCTCTCAGGCTTTGGGCCACACTGTATTTATTCTAAATACATCCTTCTCTTTCTTTTCTCTTTATTCTTTTATTTTTGGCAAATATGTGTTAATTATACAATATTAGCAAAGACCTATGTGATGTTTATTTAATGTTTTTACATATATTTATAGGTGTTTCTGCTAAAAGATAAAGCTAAAATAAAAGAATAAAGAATGAGAATCATAGATTCAATAATTATTTATTTAAATATCGTGGGTTGATTGTTTATTTGTTTGATTGAGTTGAGCACCGACTGTCATGAGAGTGGTTGATATAGCGATCGTCAGATCCAACTTGTCAGACACCGCAGACCCTCCAATACAAGGCGTTAGGTGCCTCATCTCTCTCACTAAACAAGTATTGCCTTGTCTGTCACCTAGATTCATGAAGTATTAGCATTTCTATCGTGTGTGGGCGAGTAGAGCTTTGTCTTCTTGCAGTCCTTGTCTGAAGTATTGAGTTTAGGCCATCCCTTCTTGAGGGGTGTCTGTCTCATTGTTCCACATCCGAATAGGATCGTGTCTTTTTGAGCAATCGGTTCTGAAGTATTGGTTTCGCCTATTAGCTTCATCCTTTACTTCTTTGGATGAGTAGTGGTCCAGATTCGATAACAAGGACCTTTAAAAAGTACATGCTACTGGTTACAAAGGAAGTGGAAAGTACACGATGATTGCAGGTCAGTACACACTCACATATAGGATTAGTCTCTAAGGACTAAATTTGATAAGGTTGCTTGATACAAATAAATAAAATTGACAAGATAATTGATGAACTCTTACAGCTCACTATGTTGAGTTGGTGAATCTACCTAGTTATGAGGATTGGTTGATTAGTTTAAGGCATGTCAAGATCAAAAATGCCGCACCATTGCGTAGTTTTATCCCACTTATCTTCTCACTTCAATTTCTTCTCTGTCCAATTTTAAGTCCTCTCTTCTCAATTGCTCATGAATTCTTCATATCCTTTATCTTCTCCTTCATCATAAATCATCTTTCTCTCAAGATGTTGCATCCAGGATGGCTTTGTTCGGACCCTGCGAACACCAACATCGATTCTCGGATGCCAACATCTTCAATAATGCGTATCAATTCGGACTTTGCAGACTTCTCTTTGGACTCCCTGATCTTTGCCCAATGCAGATGTCGAAAAGATTCTTGTCCCGATCTTTCTCCTTTCACCACTTTCCTTTCACCAGTAAATCCATTATTTGAGACAAATTCTCATCTCAAACTTTCTTCCTTTTTAGGATTGATCAGGTTCTTTTTCGCAATGTAGATTCTACACCCGACCAGGAACCCGAGTTATATTTGGATTTTGAGATGGCTTCACTAAGATGTGATAAATAGCCAAGTTCGGATGAAATTGTGGATTAGAATGAAGTAACATACAGTTTCAAGCCTTAATTCAATCCATCCGACAGTAGTTGATGGATCACGCCCTAGCCCAATTTGCTTTCAAGGAAATGCTTAATGAACTGAGGAGAGATAGAGAAAGCTGAGGAGGAGAGGATGGGGAACACCATGGTGGGAATGAGGATTCACAACCTACAGGAAACCATGTAGGAGGAGATGAGAGAGGAGGACCACCCAAACCGATTTTGAGAAAAATCTACAACCCTGGTGCTGGCCAGGTTACTGAGTGGATCAGAATACATACGACCCACTGACACTTTGAGTTGAAGCCATAATTTCTCCCTCTCTTGTCGATGGGAATACCAATGAGGAGCCCTACATACACTTGCAGCAGTTCAATATAATCTTTAGTACCATGCACTAACCCAACATCTCATTGGAGGTAGTAAAAGTGATCGCCTTCCCTTTCAACATTCTAGACAAGGCACTGTATTGGATCAATCACTTGGGTAAGGTCGTGACGGCCTGGGAGGAGCTCAAATCAACCTTCTAGCATAAATACTATCCCCTACGTCACCTTAACTAGATGTGAGCATTGATATCAAACTTCTCCCATGTATCCCACAAACTATTTCATGAGGCGTGGGAAAGATTCAAATATTTTATGGAGAAGTGCCCTTATCATGATTTGTCGAAGACCAATTTGGTCCAGAATGTCTTTGGGGGATTGCACCAAGAAATTCAATGGCTCGTGGATGTTGCGTGTGGAGGATCACACTTTAACAAGGATGAAGATGTCATATGGAATATCACCAAGGACATGGTTGAGGGATCAGGTGCCTTATCTTCATCATGTGTATTCCACAAAGTCCCTTCAATCCTGCACAAGCCTATCAATGCGGCATCTTACCACGAATAAGAGAGAGACGTGATTTCCAACGTCAGCATTAAAGGGAACCATCTCTCTAAAGTGGACATAATCAACAAATGATCATAAGACCTAGATAACTTACAAGTGATCAAACTAAGAACCAAGTCATTGGACATGCTCGATCAAATCTCAAAGCAACTTGAGATTCTAGTGAAAACCATTCACACTTGCCAGTATGTGAAGGAACCAGTCGAGCATTCTGCAGAACCAAGGTAACAACCCCCATCAGCAGAATCAAGGGCCACCCTAGTCAGCTCAGCATATGTACTACGTGTAGACACCCGACCAGGGATCATCACAATAGAAGAAAATGATTGTGTACCATCCAGAACCCCAGGCTTATACTAGGCCTTTCTGTCCACCACCTCTACAAATTCAAGAGGTGAATGTCGTGTGGGGTAGTGAACAAGATCTGACTCATCCTAGAGGACAACCTTATGGTCAGAGTATAGGTATCTGGCCATTCCACCTACAACAGTGTAGACAGAACTTCCAACCGCACCAAACCCACCAGTCTCCACACTGAAGGATATGGGAAGATCCTTAAGCACATCACAGAAGCGTGAGGACTGCATCGTATGCGATCGGGAGTGACTAATCGCACTAGTTGCTCGATGTAGCGGAGTTTAAAAATTTTCAACCGATAAAACCAAATGATCCTAGAATACTTCTCGGATCATTTCATCTAAACCACAAACAAGTATTTAGGTTTACCTCTTGAAGCATGGTTGTGATCAAGTCTCTAAACGAAGATACTACCTATCTCAAGTCCGATCCAACAGAGGAGACACTTGCGAGCACGTTGGTTAGACATGTGCTCCTCGCAATCCATGTTGATGATCCAAGCAGCGATTCTCCTGATCTTGTCACACGAGATCTAACATCTTCTTCAGGAGCGAGGCACTCCGAAGGAGAAGGAGATCCATGAGCAAATGATAATGCAACATAACGACGATGATGTGGCGATGGTGATTCTCTCTAGGGCTCCATGGTGGATGGCCACAATGAGAGAGAGGGAGAGAGACTTGGCGTATAGAGAGAGAGGGAGGGAGAGCATTAGTTGTTGTCACTTGAAGAGCAAGGGGTGCCTCTTCTTATACAGTATTTTGGGATCCATGGATCTCAATCCATGGACAACACAAAATCAATGGTTGAGATTGATTTGTGTTTCTTTCAATGACCATGATTTTGTTGTAAAAACACAACATCAATTAATTTAATTTAAATATATTGAATAATCAATATAAATTAATTTTAAATCAAATTAATTAATTAATCTTGAAGATAATGAGAAGATTGACCTTATCCTCTAAAAAAGGGGGGATGATCAATCTCCTCAATATCTTATGAGATCTCATTATCTCATGAGATCTCATTATCTCTTGATATCTCCAAGATTTACAACAACACTTGTTGTAAATTATTTCATAAAAATATATCATAATTATCTTGTGAAATATTGCAACCATGCCATTACAAAAATGTGAAACACATTCACATCCCAAAATAAAATGTAAATTATATTTTCAATTAATTATCTAATGTGAATCCATTCACATCAATAATTAATCAATAAATATAAATTACAATAGGCTCTCTCTTATATATTATATGTCAAACTTATAATATATGTGAATAGTTGGATAATGCTATCCACATTATTCATATCCATGATAATTAAATCACATTTAATCATCTTGGATCTCCATTTTCATGTGCTCAAATAATATGAATCACATTCACATTATTCACATCTTTGATAACTAAATAACATTTAATTATCTCAGATAACTCTCCTTATAATATGAATCAAATTCATATTATTCATGATAATTAAATCACATTTAATTATCCATTTTTCTCAATGCTCGAATACATATATCAACAGTGAAATTATCCATGAACTCTTTCAAGGATAGTGTGCTTTCTCCTTCAATAGTTGGAGATAAGGATAGGGTGATTATATTGTTCCACGTATAGCGACTTGGATATTGAGATCACATCTCAAATCCAGATCTTGCGGACCTCTAATAGATGCTTGATTAAATCAAGACTGCAAATCTAATCTTCTCATTGCATCTGAATCACTTCAGATCAATATCCAACATTTGGACCAAGATTAGATCACTTCTCTACTGAGAGGAGTCACTAAAATCCAGACCTGTTTCACCACTCCCTCGAAATGGAAGCATCATGGTTATACAATCGTTTATGGTCACAACAGCCTCAGGTATTCCTAATACCTGTACATCCTGCATATTGGAAGACCAAGAACAAACCCAAAGTTTTAAATCTATTAGACTGTCTCCTTCAGGGTTTTATCATTAAGGTTCTCATTCGATCATTGAGATTTGGTATCGATCATATACTTTCCAAAAGCATATATCATACCCAGGTGTTGATCATATACTTTCCGAAAGCATATATCAAACCTACAAATTTAGTCAAGCTTCCAAAGAGAGACGACCATGCTTGGAATTTGATTCTTCCCAATATCTCATGAGTGAGCTCATGTCTTCCAGTTCAGTTACTTGACCTTTATGATCCCTTTGAGAGATCTTATTACTCATATGCCCTAAGATATACACCAACGCGTTAGTGTATAGGCCTTGGTTAGGTCATCAACCTATTAGTTTGCCAAATGTACATATTCAGACATATAGTAACACATCTGTATCTGATCAGAGGATGTGTGCCTATATCGTGACTATATAGGACTTTGATTATCTTGATCTCGTTAAGTTAACTCTTTGACCTAACTTATCTGACACCTCTGAATCTCTATTCCTATGTAGAGGACCTACATCAAGAGGTCGATCAGATATCAACCTTTAGAGAAAGGATTTCCGTCTCCTTCTTAGGTTGGAGATCATCTCTTAATAATCATTTGACGGTGCTTGATGAGTCCTTAATCTAACTCTTTAGATATTCATCCAAGCACCAGCCTCTATGATTCTATTATTGAATCAACAATTGTATGATCATTAAGATGTCCATGGTACATAACCCTTAATGTACTCAGGGGCCTATTATGAAAATTAGTTATTCTTCATTTCATATCAAGGAATGATATTTGCAATAACGTTTATTGCATAATGGCTCACCGTAGGCTCACATGTCCAACACACACCATAGCCAGCTTGGAGAATGCAATATCAACAACAATAGCCAGCATACAAGAAATAGTATCATCATCAGCATCATTCGGTTGCTGAATATCAGAATCAATTCCCTCCTCATCGATACCAACACCAACAGTATCCTCCTCATCCCTATGAGCCCTATCACCAACACCACCACCAGCAGCCTTAGCTCTAACAGATCACAGAATCATCAGAGGTCGCCTCAATGAATCATGCTTTGTATTACCTTGCTCAGCTGATCAAGAACATGAATGAGATGAGCCAAAAGATGGATGACTTCACTACCGCAAAGTCATTCATCTCTCCGCAGGTTGAGGCGAACCCCAACAACTTCGTAGAAAGGAGCAGGTAGCCCATAGTGACACACCACCTCCAGAATCAGGTATAAATTCTTTTATGTTATCTAATATTGTTAATCTCAGGAGAAGTGGGACACTACAACCAACTGCTACAGTAAAGGGGAAGAATAAAGCATCTATGGGTGAATCGTCATCACCACTAGCTGATGCTGCACGGAGTTCTGGATCCGATGAGGAAGCACCATCACAAAAAAGCCAAAAAATGAAGAAAATAAAAAATAATCAAGCAATAATAGACAAGGCCAAGTCGATGCAGTCAAGGAGACACCAACACCAGTGGTCGATCCCGTACAAGACGATACGGCTAAATTTCATGCTTTTGTTTCCCCTTCTGTTGTGTATGATTGTACCATGCTTATCATCCATTTGTACAAAAGAGCAATTTTTTGAATGAAAATTCTATTTTTGATGACACTCGCATTCCATTTCCTGATGCATTGAAATCAAAAACAGTAAAAATATTGAAAATAGCCCTATCTGAACCCAGATTGTAGAGTTATTACAAAACATAATGCTAAAAATTCCCTTGTTATGCCTTCCTTGCGATGAGGAGAATCTTGATCATCATCAATACATAGTTGACAAAGGACCAAGAATCTTGCTTGCTTGAGGTTCTAAAAAGAAACCGCAAGGCCATTGGCTGGAAGATTACGAATCTCCATGGGATAAATCCTTCATTGTGCTCACACTATATTTACTTAAAAGAGGACTACGAGCCTTCCCATGAATTTCGTTAGTTGAACCCAAACCTATGGGAGGTCGTGATGAAAGAAATCCCAAAGTGGTGCGATGCAGGTTCAATATATCCCTTATCAGACTCAAAATAGGTAAGTCTGTTACATGTGATCCCTAAGAAGTATGGAATCACTATCGTAGCGAACGATAAAGGAGATGAGATTCTGACCAGAGTACCTACATCTTGGCACGTTTGTGTGGAGTGCATACCAATAAACCACATTTTCGCCTCTCTTGATAATGCCAGATTGTCATAGTACAGGAGGCGAAAACGAGCCATGTAGAACCACCTTTTTGAATAGGTGGAGAATCTTTTTCTCGGTAAGTGTACCAAGGTCGAACAAAGGGACACATGTTATCAAATTTATTACTTTGATAATGATATTCAAATTAAGCAATTACTCCTTCTACCTAGGTCAAAAATGCCCAAACAAGATATAAAACAATGCATCTTTAATAATAATGCATAACAAAACAAGGAAAAGACAGATATGATGCTATGCCACAGAATGCATTTTTGTTTGAATCTTTATGCAAGTTAAAATAATGATGAAGTGCGACGAAATACAAGCATAGATTCATGTACAAATATGCACCTAATTTAATCAGATAATTGCGCAAAGCAATAAGGATCATGTTCACTATTAATTGATGCATAAAAATAATCCCAATTCATTTTATAGGCATTTTAAGAATTAAGTGTATTGACACAAGAATCTCAAATTTTATCACTCTATCTTAGGTGTCAAATCAGTGAATTAATCATGTCATAAGATAGAGCATCATATAAGAAACATAATGAAACTGAAATCATCAAAATTGGAGTCCATATGCTCAAGTTATAAGCAAAAAGGTATAGAGACAAAAATGTAAATAAAAACATGAAACTAAATAGCTAAAGCATCTCAAACGGGTCCTCGTAGAGCATAAGTGTATTCCCTGTATTTTTTCTTTATATAGGGACCAAAACGCAAATATTAGAACCTAACAAGGCCCCTATGCAATTTACCTAAGAGTGGCATGTGAGGTACGCGTTCCTGGACTTGTTTACAATATTGGAGAAGGTGAAGGCATGGCGGTAGTTGTTCCTTCATGCACACGCCAGCACGTGCGGACAGACTCGGACTGAGGGTCGACCAGTCATAGGTATGGAGGACACATGGACGACCTCCATGCCTTAGAGCCAACATGATCCCACTGAGACTCCTCGGCTGGCACAAAAGCTAGGTCTAGATCAAGACCATCCAATCAGAAAGATCGGGCAGTATCTGCTATGTTGTGCTCCATCGTCATCTCCCTCTCACATGGTGGAGAAGGCTGGACTCCAGCAAACCCTAGAGCGCTCGTCCATTCTCTTACTCAATCTCTGAGGGTTAGGGAAGACTCTCTAGAAGCTGGCAAAGATCCTGAAGGAGAGAGGGAGGTTCGGGGGCATTTGTATCGACAAATCATCCCCCCCCCATCGTCGATGCAGGGGCTCTAGAACTGAGCAGCATCGAGGCGTTCGGCCATGAAAGGTAGGAGGTGCATGCAATGATAGAGGATAATATAAGCTTGCGTGTATGTGAGAGGGGATGGCATGAGGACTGCAAGGGAAAAGAAGCCAAGGTCCAAGGTGGGTTCTTCTCCGTGCATGGTTTAGAAGAATGGCAAGGTGAATAGGGCGCTGGAAGAGAGAAGATGGTGAACGAAGGGTAGCACGAAGGTGTAGGATGTCTGATGATGCTCGAGGAGAAGTCAATTGTGGAAGAAAGTGATGGTGTGTGTCTAACTAAAATGAAGAATAGCCAATCAAATTCACAAAGGATCCTTACATGGAATTGAAGAAAACCGCCAGTGAAAGGAGACTTGGGTTGATGATCGGGACGATCCTATAGTCGTTGATGGACTCCAACAACCACTTGAAGCAGCTATAAAAGCCAACGATCAGCCATGGCATAATCTGAAGGTCATGGATCTCACCTAAGCTAGTCTCCATTATAGCAACTCAATTTTCCCTCCCCCTGTCACAGGGAGGGGAAGAGCACTGGGGGGTTAACTCATAGTTGATGGACCCCGGTGAAGTGGGCAGAGATGGAGGATTTGAAGGGAAGGAATCGATGGTTCTAGGTAGTGGTTCATGATATTCTAACTGCTACTCTTTGACGCTCGTAAGAGGGAACGTGGATGTGAGACTTATGGCATGGAAGAGAAAGGTGAGGGCTTCATCGAGCACAAATGGTTGTGGGAGTAGTGGTCGGAGGTGGCTATGAGAAATAGGGGAAGAATATGATGCATGACATGAGGGAGAGGTGGTTACATGAGGAAGAATGTGGGTCGTGTGTTATTGGATCATCTGATCCAACGACCAAGGAGTAGGCGGGAGCAATCGGTTGGAATCGCATCTAATCAAAGCAATCAGACGGTCCAAATGCAGAGCAGACTTGGTTGAAGAGTAGTCATCAAATAAAGCCTGATCTGATAGCTGGAAGGAGGGCTGAGCCATGTGGTGGACCTAGAGGGCACCACGTGGCCTAATAGGAAAATAGAAAAATAAGAAAAAAAATAAAGAAAATTCAAAAAAATACTTACAAGATGAATTAAAAAAATGCAAAACATGAAAGTCGTATATCTCAATAAGATCTATAAGTTTCATGTTCAATAAAAAGCCAAAATAAATCATCTATACATTCTTATATTTTTATAAGCATTTTTAAAGTAAATTTATTGCATTTAGTTTCTTTTGATATTCTTATATTTTTAAAATTTATAGAAAATGACAAGCTAATCTAGACAATAATTATCTATTTTTTTTAGAATTTAAATAATAAGGAAATAAAAGAAATAAAGAAAATAAAATAGTGTTAGTTATATACAATAATTAAGTTAGTTATGAACAAAGGTTCTGATGTTAATTAATGTTAATTAAGGCTAGATTTTATTAAGTAGTCTAAGAAAGGATGATAATAACTGGTAAATGTGGTGATAAATAAGGTATTCATCACCCGCTATACTTAAACCATGCTCGTCCTCGAGCATTTAAAGAATGAAAGAGTCGAATTAATCCCGGACCTTACATGTGAAGATTCAAGACTTAGTTCATTAAGAATCGTTGGTTATAGTGATCCTAAAAATCTAGGTTGAACCAAGCTCTAGTAAAAAAGAATCTCACTTCTCTAATTATCAGATTCTCTATATGTACATATAGTATAAAGATATGACATTTAGTGGGCATTGTATTCATGAGAGTCGAGTCAAAATGTCACCCAAAGTCCTAGTATAAGAAACTCTCCTTAGGATCCAATCCTCAATACTAGGGAATAAATTAGTTATGGCACTCAATCCACTGTGTCTTTAGTATGACAGAAATTGAAAGTGAATGTGGAAGGCCAGTTGATGTAGGGCATAAGTTTGTGTAATTTCTTCTCTCCTTCACATTGGAAGAAGGAGCCCCTTGAGTGCCCTATTACTCAACACAAGTATATTTTTGGTTGTTGATTAGTGTGTTCGTTAAGAGAGAGCCAAGTCATCTGCATTTGGATTTCCTGCGAATGCACAGGGATGTGTCTCTTTTGAGTATCTAAGATACCTTTGACACCCAGACTTGTATCACTTACAATGCAGAGCCCTTTTTAAGTGCTAGCCTGATTCCTATAGCCTTAATAGCTTTGGTCCAAGTGGACACTTAAAAATGGTTGGGAACGCTTGCCTTTGGTGGAAGTTCTTTATATTTTATCTTTGTAATGTGAGAGTTTCTTTCTTTCTTTTCTTTTCATTTTTGGCTAGCTCCACTGCTTTTACCAAGTTGGTGCATACTGATCAACAAATTTTTTTAGATTTCATCACACCCTGGCACTTAGGTAATGATCAATATATTGGTACAAGAACCATGTTGTCATATCGGTTTAAGGTTGCTAACTCTCATGTTTCATGAATCCTTCGTTTATTTTATCTCATGCTCGAGTATCATAAGATCGAGTATAGACTCAAATCTCAAATCCCATTTTCTCAAGTGAAACCTCAACTCATCTCATCATCAATGTTGTTGTGTATGTGATGTGCGAGTCATATTATAGAAGATAGAGATGAAGTGTGCAATATAGCACCCATATCTTTCAAACTGGGGAAGTGTGGATTATTAAGCATCAAACCATAATGACTAAGGTTGATTAACTTAGTCTCTTAAGACCTCATAAACCAAAGTTTCTTTATTCCTCAAGTATTTAGTGATAGTAAAACTATCGGTGATACATCAATTGGTTTTTTAGTGATTTTTGGGTATAGGAATAGGATTAAGAGGAGGAATCAATGAGTAAAGAATAGATGGGGATGTGGGCTCGGTTCCCCCCTATACTTAGGCTTAGAAGAGCCAAAGTATAGAGATTGTCGATGAAGAGGGAGGGACCCGAGGTGAACAATCAGATGGAACACAATTCTTCAAATACTTATGCTAAAGAGTAGCCTAAGTATGTGGATATGGATCTAAGAATGGGGGTTTACGGGTGGGTTTGGGCAGAATACACAATCAAGGCTCAACCAGTCAAGAAAGCACCCTTGATTTCATCAACTTCCATATGAAGATAGTAAGTGTTGGTGATTTTATCTTTTCTATTTTATTAGTGATCATACAAAATTTGAGTCCATTACGCAAGGTTAAATGATGAGGTATTTGGCACAATCCTAATGATGCGACCTCACCTCTCAAATGCAAAAATCCATCCTACATATAATGTTCTGGTTTTCTCTCCCATAATCCAAGGTGAATTTTACTCCATTTATTGAGGTCGACTTGCGTTATCAGTCCCATTTTTATGTTTAGGTTATCACCGAGGTTAATGTATATACAACCAAGCAATCATCGTCTAACGACCAATCCCAATTCTATTTAAAATATTAAGTTGTAAATCAAGAGTGGGATGTCGAGAAAAGTTGATGCAACGAGAAATCATGATGTATGCTCAAGAGAAATACTTATAGTGCCTCCAGCATTCTCCATGTAAGAGCAAGACTGAATTTTAAATTTAACATTATATGCATTCAAGTCGAGTGAAACCATACCTAAACATGATACTGTTAGCTAGAAAAAGTGAAATGATTTTGGCTAAGTAGATCGGTGTTTAAGTGTGTCTCAATGAATCCAAAGAGATGAAGTGAGTCTCCCATATTCTTATTAGTGTGTTCTAACCTACATTCAAGCACATATGATATGAAATGAAAAATGAGCTCAGATAATCGCGTACCTAACCCTAGATCGAGCATTCAATTGGAGTCCAACCCAGCTAGGGTGAAACCGACTCCACATGCCATATGCAAGTCCATGTCCATGAATACACATACGAGCCCTGAAAAGAGGCTCTGACCTAGCGGATAAAATTGTCGGTTGTAGATACTGCTAAGGAGAGAATCTATTTTCAAACAAAATCCACTAATTTAGGAGAAAGAGAGAAATAGAGAAAGTGAAGTATTCTCCGAAATTGGTGTTCGCTTTCTTTATTATCCAGGCAAGTACTCTTGGGTCTAACACAAGGAGGTAGAAAATCACACTTGAATTTTTAGAGAGAGAAAATAATTTTGTGATTTTTAAATTTCTTTTCTTCTTTTCTTCAACGAGAAAACTCTTTTTGGATTTTAGTTTTTATTTTTTTTATTTGATTTTTATTTTTAAATTTTATTTATTTTTCAAAAAGGATGTTTTTCAATCAATTTATCTACAATATAGTATGTTAAAAAAATAGGGGAATAGTGATACTATATAGTAGAGAAATTGCTCGAGTAGCGGGCTCGAGAAAGAACACAAAAAAACAAAACAGAATGCAAATCATAGATCAAAATCCAAATATAAAAGGGATAGAAAAACTTCGAAATATGATGCAAAATAAAATGAAGGAAAAATATTACAATGATAGAATAATGTCCAAAATGTCCTCAAGTGTCCAAAATAGTCCACAAAGTAGTGTAGAAGAATGTAAAAAAACACAACAAAAGATAATACTTTTCTTACAATTAGGTCCCTAGTCAGGGATCTAATTATAAGAAAAAGGTCTTGAATTCTTACACTTATGTCCCAAGTCAGGTACCTAAATGTAATAAAGAGGAATCTAAAAGGCGGGCTTGAATTTCCTGGAGCTTCATGGGCTATTTTGATATTCTTCCATCAGTTCGCCTTTGTGCGGTTGTGATCAAATTAGGGGACGCAATCTGGATCGTCCAAAAAAAGAGCTCCACATGGCGTCAAACTGGACATCGGGTGTTCTAACTATTCTTCCCAAATCCTAGGGAAGATCAGCATTGATAACGCTTCTTTGTCTCCTTGGTGATTGTGTGCTTCTACGGCGGCTATCTGAACGAAGGTGGGGCCAGAAAGGAAGCTCCTCCCCCTTTCGAGCACAGCCACTATGTGGTGGGAGGTGGCTGAGATGTCTGATGGAGAAGAGTCAAAGTTGAAGATGCTCATCGGCTAGGGTTCCTAGGAATGACCGATGTTCTTGAAGTTGGTTGCCGATTTGCCTCAAATTGGTGTACAATCGAAGATACCCTCGCTTCCAGATGAAAAATTGACCTACAAAGAAGAGTTATTTGATTTGATTTGGTTCGATTCGTATAGAATCGACCTAGGGCTTGATGAGTTCTCTTAGCAGCTCCAGAAGTTTAGAGATGGGTTTTCCAGATTTAAAATTGAGTGTGATTTATGTCAAATTGGTTGCGGTTTTCAAATGAAATTGAAGAGGGGTGATTTAGGCAACCTAATTACATGATTAAACTACGCTAATTGAGCATGGAAATTAAAGAAATAAAATGGCAGAGGATGTTACCTGTGGTTGAAGGATATATGATCCTTCTGGTCTTCGCTCGACGGTGCATTGTTACCGGAGTTGTACATTACGTTAGGAGGTGCTGCAATGCCAAGTAAGCTTTGGAACTATTCTTAGGTGACCGGTCTTCTACATGGAAGGCCCTTGGGTGTTGTCATCACCGAAGGCGGGCGGAGCACGACGATGAAGTTGGAGATCCAGCCATGTAATTCTAGTGAAGGAGAAGTTATTTTGAATTATTGAAGTTAGGATAATTAAATAAGATTATAGGCGAGTGGTTAATATAGATCTAAGGGTTGGCGGATATTAAGGTGGTTAGATCTGTAGAATGGAGGGTTTGGATTGAATAATGGGTGAAGAACGGGTGCGGGGAAAATGAGTGAAAATGATCGGTGGCAACAAACTTTCAGCCAACTGATTCTTGAAGAAGTAGCTCCAGGTGTTGACACATGTCAGCACAAGGTAGGTCAAGAGAATAAATAACTTATAAATTAATTAATAAATATCAAATGATGTTATTTTAAAAGTTACAAAAACAAAAAGTGTGGATAATTAAATTAATTGATTTGTTGAATAATTTATTTTTGTAAATAATAAATGAATAATGGAATATAAATATAATATTAACATATGTATAGTATAGTTGTAAAATAAGATTTTGATTTTAATTTAATAATTCAATAAATAATATATTATTGTTATATTTTATTAATTAATATAATAATAAATAATGGATGTATGAATTTTTCTGAATTTTAGTAAGTTAATTAGATATATAAATAAATAAAGGTAAATCTTATATAGTTCAATTTCATCTATGAATAAGGGTTTTTTATTTATTAAAATATGAAATGAAGGTTAAATTTTTTTTGAAATGATTTATGAGTAATCTACAAGATCAATAAAATAATTAAAATTATAAAAATCAATAATAATATAAATAATATATTCAGAATAAAATAAATAGCCTAGAAATCCAGTTGTCATTAGGTCCCAAAACCGAGTCTTTGCAAACATACTCTGATTTTAGTGAAATCACTTCATTATTTAGATAACATTATTTTATGAACTTTAAAGGTGAGTAGAGTGAAATTGGAGTTCGTATGAAGAAGTTAAGATGTTAGGAAGTTGAGAAATTGACAATTTAAAAGTTGGATTTCTTAACATATAAATAGGTTAAGATTTTTTTAGGATTTTATATTTTTATATACATTTTTAGAAATATATAGGAGAGGAGTTTGGTGAAAAAGATGTACAAATTAATTAATTAATTAAAAATATGTGAAGTTTTGATAAATAATAGATAAATAAGGAATGATGTGCGAAGTGTAATTAATTCTTTTTGTGGTTTTCTTCCTTATGGCTTTGTACGTTGGTATTCATGTAAAGATAAGGGTAGAAACGGTGTTGGAATGGTTGTTCATAAGGATTTGAAGGATTGTGTGGTTGAGGTGCAAAGATTCGGGGATCGGATTATTTTGCTAAAAGTGGTGCTTGAAGAAGAAGTTCTGAATATAATCTCAGTTTATGCACTACAAATTGGTTTAGATGAAAGGACTAAACAAGCTTTTTGGGAGGATCTAGATAAGATTTTACAAGGAATCCCACAAAGAGAGATGATTTGCATAGTGGAGATCTTAATGGACATGTGGGAAAAGATGCTTCAGGGTATGCTAGTATTCATGGAGGACATGGTTTAGGGGATAGAATTGAAGAGGGAAAAGTCATCGTGGATTTTGTAATGGTATATGATCTTTTCATAGCAAACACTCTCTTCAAGAAGAGGGAGGAGCATTTAATTACGTATAAGAGTGGGCCAACGAGAACACAGATAGATTACTTTGCGCTGAGGAGAAGAGATTAGTTGTGTTGTAAAGACTGCAAAGTAATCCAGGGAGAGAGTTTGACAACCAAACATCGCTTGTTAGTCTTGGATGTACAAATAAAAGGGCTTGTAAAGAAAAGGAGGGTTCCTAAGATCATTAGAACTATATGGTGGAATCTTCCACTAAAGCAATCGAGCTTCAAGGAGAAGGTTTTAGAAGATTTATCTTGGGATTGTAGTGGAAGTGCAAACGAGATGTGGGAGGCAGTAGCATCTTGTATCCGAAAGGTAGCCAAAGAGATGCTATGCGAGTCAAAGGGAGGAGTCCCAGGTCAAAAGGAGGCTTGGTGGTGGAGTGAAGTGGTGCAAGAGAAGTTAAGAATTAAAAGAGAGTGCTTTAAAGCTATGTCTAAGGATAGAACAAAGGAAACTATCACATAATACAAAATAGCAAAGAAGGAAGCAAAAAAGGCTGTAAGTGAAGCTAAGTCGAAAGCTTATGAAGTTTTGTATAAAAATCTCGACTCTAAGGAGGGCCAGAAGGATATATTCAGATTGGCCAAAGCAAGAGAAAGAAAGACCAAAGACCTTTCTCAAGTGGGATGCATTAAGGACGAGGAATGTCACGTGCTTGTTACTCAGAAGGATATAGAGACTAGATGGGAGCAGTACTTCCATAAACTTTTCATTGGGGAAGGAAATAGAGAGATCACTTTGGGTGATCTAGCTAGTAGTGAAATTACTTGAATCGTGCAAGCTATAGACGTATACAAAGAAAGGAAGTATAGGAGGCTTTGAGGGTTATGAGACCTGGGAAAGGTGTAGGACCGGATGACAGCCCTGTAGAAGTATGGAAAGTTTTAGGTGAGCACGGTTTGACTTGGATTACAAATCTATTCAATGTTATTTGGCGAAGCAAGAAATTGCCTGAAGATTGGAGGAGGGTTATCGTGGTGCCTGATGAAAGGGGAAGATCAAGGGTCTAGATATCTCACAAGGCGAGACATCCACTCGCTGAATTGACCACTTAAAGATCCCCAAATCAATCAACAATTAACCCACAATGAATGTATGTAATGAATATCCAAAAATGTGGAGTTAAAATTTATTATAACTCTACATGCAAATGTGTATAGGTGTAAGTACAAGTAGAGGTCGAACACTGGGAGGCGAAGGGAATGTATGTTGATCCAATTAGGAGATGCGAGTGTTGGGATGTTGAGCCATCTAAGAGAGGGTGGGGATAGCCTAAGAAGTGTTGGAAAGAGACCATACGAAGGGATCTTTGTTTTGTGGATATAAGCACGGGATTGACCCATGATAGATCTGAATGGAGGCGAAGAATCCATGTAGCCGACCCTACTTAATTGTGGGAAAAGGCTTTGTTGTTGTTGTCGTTGTTGTGTGGTTTTCTTCCTTATCTCCCCCTACTTTATTGTGCGTCGACCAATCCTTGCTGACTTGGTCTCAAGAGTTAGGTTAGATAAACACATCCTTCATCTATATTTATACTTTATAGTCATACTGTTCATATATACATATTTACAATCTGCCTTTTTTATTTTTCTTTCTTTTTTTTCATTTATTTATTTACATGTTTTAATGCATAAAAATGCATTTTTATTCATGAGTGGTATTTTTATAAGAAATGATATTTAATGGATATTTACATGCTTTTGTTAAGGGTTTTATGAAAAAAGATGACAGAAAAGTTAATGAATCATGGATTTATCAACCCCCTATACTTAAACTTTGCCACTCCCTTAGCAAACACTTATTTTAAAAATAAGGGAAAAAGAAAGAAAGTTAGAATGAATTTATTTTCCTAAACCAATTCATGAGAACAGATAAAGGACGGAGCTTGGTTGGTCCAAAAATAAGCATTTTTTCAGAGCCTTAACTAGGATTAGGATTTTAATCTCAATAGTACTCAAGTTCCACAAATCTTTATTTAGATTCACCTCAACAGCCAGCTCAGATCCACTTATCCATATCGCTAACTCTATCAACCTTGAATTCAATTTGTACGATGTGTGAATTGTGTTAGCTCTTCCTGCTTAAAGAAGTGAATAAATAGTCCATCTCAATAATACACTCCATTGGTTCCTCATCCAGTTACTTTTTCCTCAAGGAGGAGGGTATTTTCTTCTAAGATCAGGTCGTGTTGTGTCCACAATCGAGTAGAGAGAATTTATAAGAATGAGAAAAGAACTGGAGTGTGACCAATGTAATCGCATCTCCATGTGAAGCCCAGCCAATGTAGCTAAGTCTCCACTAAGATGTGCAGGCTTTTTGGAAGCTTGGACCATTGTGGTCATATTTTTGTTTGGTAGTTTGCTTCTTTTTGGTAGACTTTGTAATGTTTCTTGCGCTGCATCGATTTTTGTGTCTCAATGTATATAGCATCTTTTCATTCCGTCCATTTTTTAGGTCTTGGAAATATTATGCCAACAGATCCTTCCCTCATCTGAAGCTCCATTTCATCCCCACAATATTAGTAATGTGAGCTCAGAGTGAACCATTTCTACAATAAATGTTATTCGAATATTTAATATATCAAGTTATTGGTTTATTATTCACTTCCTATCTAAGGTTAAATGATTGAATGCACTATAAGGTCCCTTCATACAACTAAGGGTTATGTACCACTGCCATCTTGATAATCATATACTTGTTGATTCAATTATTGAATCATAGAGGCTAGGGCTTGGATGAATATCTAAAGGGTTAGATTGAGGACTCATCAAGCACCGTCAAGTGATTGTTAAGAGTTGATCTCCAGCCTGAGAAGGAGATGGCAATCCTTCTTTAAAAAGATGATAACTAACTGACCTCTTGATACAGGTCCTCCGCATAGGAATAGAGATTCAGAGGTGACAGATAAGTTAGGTCAAAGAGTTGACTTCACAAGATCGAGATAACTAAGACCTATGTCGTATACTGTCACGATCTAGGCATGCATCCTCTGACCTAAGACAGATGTGTTACTATATGTCTGAGTATGTACATTTGGTAGGCCGATAGGTTGATGGCCTAATCAAGGTTTATACACCGGCGAGCTGGTGTGCATATAAGGGTATATGGGTAATACGATCTCTCAAAAGGATCATGCAGGTTCACTTATGAATTGGAAGACATGAGCTCACTCATGAGGTATTGAGACTGATCAAATTCCATGCATGGTTGTCTTGCTTAGGAAGCATGACAAGAATTTGTAGGTATGATATATGCTTTTGGAAAGTATATGATCGATACCAATTCCCAAAGATCGATTAAGAATCTTAATGATAAAATCCTGGAGGTAACAGTCCAAAAAGATCTAAAACTTCGGGTTTATTCTAGGTCTTCCAGTATGCAGGTTGTACGGGTATTAGGAATATCTGAGGGTGATGTAATCATGAATGATTTATTTTTCATAAATAATATGGATAAGATTCATATTATTTGAACGCATGAGAATAGAGATATTAAATAATTAAATGTGATTTAGTTATCAAGGATATGGATAATGTGGATAGTACTATACATATTATTCATATATATTATATATGTGATTTATAAGATATTAAAGAGAGACAATCGTAATTTACATTTATTAATTAAGTGTGGATGTGAATTGGATTCACATTGGACAATTAATTGAAAATCTAATTTACATTTTATTTTGGGTTGTGAATATGATTCACATTTTCTCAATGGCATGATTGCAATATTCACAAAATAACTATGAATTATTTTTGTGAATAAATTTGTAACAAATAGTTGTTGAAAATTAATTGGATATAAATAGTCACCTTAGTGGGAGGAGGTGGAATACCACCAAGTCCCATTAAGAAAGAGATTTATCTCTTTCAAATTATCTCCATGCAAAATTGATTTAGTTGAAATTAAATTGTATTGATGATTCAATATATATTAAATTAAATTAAATTAATTATTGTTGTATTTTTGCAACAAAATCATGGTTATTGAAACAAACACAATCCAATCTAAACCATTGAATTTGTGTAGTCCATGAATTGAGATCCATGGACTCCCAAAATACTATATAAGAAGAGGCAACCTTGCCTTTCTAAAAAGAAGTTGTTGAACAACAAGTGCTTTCTCTCTCTTTCTCATTCTCATATCACATGCCAACTCTCTCTCTCTCTATCCCTCTTGAGTGGCCGTCCACTCTAAACTTAGAGAGAAAGTTGCTTTCGTCATGGCATCGTTGTTAGGCCATCGCCTCGACCGTTCGTGGATCTCCGTTTCCTTCCATGCATAATTTTTGAAGAAAACATTTGATCTTGTGGGACAAGATATCCATTGCTTGGATCAACAACTGGGATTATGAGAAACACGCAATTCACCTCCACGCTCGCAACCGTCTCTACCGTCTTGTCGGACTTGAGACAAGAGGTCTCTTCGCTAGAGACTCGATTACAACCATGCTACAAGAGGTATTCCTTTACCTAATATGTGGTTTAGATGAATGATCTATGAATGGTTCATGGATCATGTGGTTTCATCATTTAAATTTTTTAAATTCCGTTGCACCAAGTATCTAGTTCGATTAATCGCTCACAATCGCATACAATACGATCCCCACGCTTCTGTGATGCGTTTGAGGATTTTTCCATAACCCTTCATACAACTCCCACTTTTATACATCTGTGCCACTAGACAAGGAAGAAAATGCACCACTAAAATGAACTGCCCTTCACATCCCCATGCAAGTTGAGCTAAGTGCAAAGTGCCTATGTCTAAAATTTGGTTCATTGATAAAGAGTTAAATGGATGACACCAAGTGTTCTACTTAGGTAAGTTTAAGTTGAATTCCCAAACATGGTCTCATGGAACCCAAATATTTAAGTCAAAGACCTAAAGAGTATAAACTTCAGTTGTTACCTAGGCTCCTTACAATGAAAGTCATAGGCCATAATCAAGCTCCAACCTTTAAACCATTTCTAATCTTTAATTGGAGCTGAAAAATGCTAATGCAATGCAACCATGTTTTTGTGAAGTACATTTTTCTGAATTTTACTCAATTTTAGGGATTTTAAATATTTTGCATTTTTATGAATTTTAGAACTTTGCATTTTTTATGGATTTTTAAATTTTTATAAACAAGCAACTTTACAAGAATTTTACAAGATAAATTACCAATATTTTATTTGAATTAAATAACTAATGAATTTTATAATTTTATATACAAAGAATTTACAAGGATTAAGTTATTTTTACACATGTTTTAAAAAGTAGGATTTTAAATAAGTATTATACGTATAAATACATATTTTAGTTAAGAATTTTAAATAAGAATTTTACATATATTTTACTTATTTACAAAGATTTTATAAATAATTAATAAATGGATTTAAAATAAAATTAACTCTTACCCACTTTTATGGATTTTATATAGTACATAAAAGTAGGAGTTACGTATAAAATTATATATACAATATATAGGCACCACCCTATACTTAGCTTGTGTTATGTCCTCATAACATGAAAAGAGACAAAGGAGGACATAACTTGTGCTATGTAAAAGTGGGCGAAAAAGAAGAGAAAGATGTGAGTCGTACATAAAAGTATGAGTAACGTATAAAAGTATATATACAATATATACACACCACCTTATACTTAACTGTGTTATGTCCTCATAGCATGAAAAGAGACAAAGGAGGACATAATTGTGCTATGTAAAAGTGGGCGAAAAAGAAGAGAAAGATGTGAATCAACGCACACCCCCCCATACATACGATCAAGACATCGTAAGTATAGTGGAAGACAAAAATGAGGGGACTGAGGGCAAGGAATATACAAATGAAGGAACTAAAGAAAGAGAAAAAGAAAAAAAATCGCATGGTGCCCCCTATACCTAGGATCGAACATCCTAAGTATAGAAAAGATTGTGGCCAAAAACTATGGATCAGTGATTAGTATAGAAGAAAGGAAAATAAAAGAAAAATAAAAAGATCAAAATCGAAAATGCATATCAATAGGCGTCGGTCTCCCCTATACTTAGGATATGATATCCCAAGTGTAATGACGAGCAAAAAAATGGGGATGATTGGGATCTAAGAAGAATATACGAGTGGTGTACTCCAAAAAACTGAAAGGCTCACAGGTCTCAATACATGAAAAACTAAAGTGGAAGAGTAGCCATGAGTCCTGTACAAAGTAGATTACCTCTACTCGGGCCAGATGATCAGTGGTCTCCACGAAGTGCTTCAGCATCTGCATGCTCACCACGAATGGTTCTGCACCAGGTGAGACATCAGATATAGCTATGCTTCCATAGTTGTGCACCATTCTTGCTATGTAAGGTCCTTCCATCTTTCTTTTCATTTGCCGGGAAAAATTCTCAATCGTGCATTAAACAACCAGACTTTCTGACAAGGGATAAAGATCTTGTGACGAATGTGCCTATCGTGCCACCTATTCACTTTGTCCTTATCAATGAGGGTGTTCTCATATGCATGATTTTGAATATCTACTAGCTCATTCAGATCCATCTTCCTCTTGGTTCTTGCTCTCTGCATATCAAGTGAAACCTCTCTAATAGCTCATTCAGATTTATGCATGATCTCTCTGAGCAAATGGCACGTCTTCCCATAAACCAATCTGAAAGGAGTACCTAAGGGAGTCTTTTATGCAGTATGATATGCCCAAAGAAATTGGTCTAGAAATTGTGACCAATTCTTCCTATCCAGTCGTACTAATTTTTGAAGAATTGATTTCATCTCCCTATTTGAGACTTCAGCCATAACGTTCGTCTGTGGGTGGTAAGGAGAAGCTAATCTGTGATCAATGCCATCTCTTCACTAGCTTTTTCACCTCCTTATTAATAAAGTGACTACCCCCATCTAAAATAAGAATACAAGGAATACTAACCCATGAAATAATATGTTCCGTCAGGAACCTGCACACTGTTCTGCTATCAATGATTCATGCGGGTATAGCCTCCACTCATCTACTAACATAATCTACAACAAGAAGAATGTACTCAAAACCACTACCCGAAGGGAACAATCCCATAAAATCTATGCCCCATGCATCAAATATCTCGATAATGATAACTGGTCGCATTGGCATTGCATCTCTGGCACTGTCTGTCCCTACTACTCTTAGATAATCCAGGCAACTCTTCATGAATGTGTATGCATCTCTAGTAAGAGTCGGGCACCAAAATCCACTTTGAAGTACCTTCTACGATGTCCTCTTCCCTAAATTATGTTCCCATGCCTCTAAAAAATGGCACAAGATGAGGACACTATTGTATTCCTCTTGAGGAATACATTGCATGTAAACACAATCTATCCCTCAAGAAAAAAATCGGATCCTCACAGTGGTAGTATCGTGCCTCAGAAACTAGCTTGCTGACTCGGTCATTTCGCTAACCATGTGGATTCTTCTGTGTTAGAAGAAAGTTCATTATGTCTGCATACCAAGGAATCTATGTAATTGCAAAGATACTCTCATCGGAAAATCCCTCTGCAATATCTGGCATGTACTCATCTGAAGGTTTCTATGTCTGTAATTGGGAGATGTTATCAACTACCATGTTCTTTACCCCATGTTTGTCCTTAATATCAAAATCAAATTCCTGAAGTAAAAGAACCCATCTAAGAAGGTGTGCCTTGGTATCCTTCCTCTCTCTCAAATATCTGATAGCCGAATGATCTGTATAAACTATAATTTTCGAACCAAGAAGATATGATTTGAATTTGTCCAATGTGAATGCCACTACCAGCATCTCTTTTTTGGTGCTATATAATTGAGCTGAGCATCGTCTAAAGTCTGGTTGGCATAGTTGATGGCAACAGGAAGTCCATTCCTCCTCTGTCCTAGTACAGCCCCGAACCGTAAAATCTAAAGCATCCGTCACGATCTCAAAAGGAAGAGACCAATCAGGTGGCTATAGAACATGAGCACTGATAATCTTCTCCTTTAATGAGAGGAAGGCACTAAGACATTTGTCATCTACCAAGAACTTGATGTATTTGCCTAATAATTCAGTTAATGGTCGGGCAATCTTAGAAAAATCCTGGATGAATCATCAGTAGAAATCGATGTGCCCTAGAAAAGATTGTAACGACTTGATGTTGGTTGGTGGTTCGAGATGCTTGATGACATCCACCTTGACAGGCGACCTCCATGCCTTGCTTGGAGATGACATGCCCCATCATAATCCCATTTGCAACCATAAAATGGCTCTTTTCCCATGACAAAATGAGATTTACCTCACAACATTTCTGAAGAACCAGCTCTAGGTGTGCTAAACAATCACCAAAGGACTCACCATAGATCGAAAAAGCATGCATAAAGACCTCGAGAAAATCACCTACCATGTCTGCGAAAATGGCAAGCATGCACCTCTAGAATGTAGCACGGGCATTGCACAAACCAAAGGACATTTATCTAAAAGCATACTTGCCAAAGGGACATGTATATGTAGCTTTATCTTGGTCCTCAGGAGAAATAGTGACCCGATTGTATCTGGAGTAACCGTCAAGGAAACATAAGTACTCCTTCCCTTCCAAGCTTTCTATGACTTGGACTATAAAAGTCAAAGGGAAGTGGTCCTTCTTCGTCATGGCGTTCAATTTCCTGTAACCAACGCAAACCCGCCATGATGTGGTTACTCTATTTGGAATCTCCTCTCCATCATTCTTGGCCATCTGAATTCCCGACTTCTTTGGGATAACATGTAATGGGCTAACCCATTCAGAGTTGGAGATGGGAAAAAAATCATGTGTCACACCATTTCATAATCTCTTTCTTGACAACATCTCGTAAACCGGATTTAGAATGCGTTGAAACTCTCTAGAGCGTATGTTGTCATGATCGAGATAGATATGGTGGGAGAACAAAGCAGGATTTATCCCATGGATATCGGATACAGTCTTCCCAGTGGCCTTGTGATTTGTTTAAAGAATTTCCATCAGATGAGGTTCTTGTTCTTTGGTAAAAAATGAGCTGACAATGACCTGAAACTGTTGATGTAGACCTACAAGGAAAGCATACTTCATATTTGGTGACAAGGTCTTCAGTTCTAGCAAGGTGGAATATGGCTCTGTTGTATCCTCATCTATCTATGTACTAGGACATGTGTTGGTGATAATGTGTCTGCAATAGGTTTATCCACCATCTTAATATGCTCCAGAGTCGAACTACATAAGATGTCTAAAACAGCATCCGACTCTCTACTTTGCTCATCCTCAGAATGACTAGAGGAAAATAACTCGGCTAAATTAAAATCAGTCTCTAGCTCATCTGAAGTGGAGGAATCATGTAAACTCTCAAAATCTTAAATATCTGCAAATAAATTCATCATTTGTCTGCTCCATCTACTCATCATCCATGCTAAAATATAGAGTACCATCGGACGAACTGCCAATTGTAGTCCCAAACCCATCCTCTTCTAGGATATCATGGGTCTCTACCTGATACCTTCCAAGGTCATCAAAACGAACCTCATCCATGTAATCATAGGTGGCTAACTCAGGGCATTTGAACTAGTTGTAGATGCGACACTGGATGTGGATGATTCTCTCGCCATCTCTATTTGTACCTTTTTGCCCTCGGTGCGAAGAGATATCTTTCTTGTATCATAGTTGAAGAGGGCCTTCACGGTCTCCAAGAAAGGCCTCCCAAGAATGATCGGGGTAAGGTGTAACTATGTAGGGAAATCCATGTCCAGAACAGTAAAGTCCACTGGGAACTACTGGCCCTGCACAGTCACAATAACGTTCCTCAAAATGCCCATAGATATCTTTATAGTTCTATCAGCAAAGTAAAGGATCACGCAGGATTTGTAAAGAGGACCTAACTCAAGCTTGTCGAGTAAATAAGATGGTAGCAAATTGATTGAGGAACCGTTATCTAATACAGTGTGGTCAAATGTTGCATGAGAAATCTTGCATCTAACATAATGTGCTCCTTAATCTTTCTTCTTCTTTGGCAATCTGTTATATGTGGCTCATGATATGGCCTTGGTCAATATTGCTTACTTGTACGTGATCTCTTCTTCCTACGCATGGTACATCTATTCTTCAAATGTTGCTTGAGCATCGGGAAGTGATCCAAGGCATCGTGAAGTGAAATCTTCAGAAAAATGTGATCCTGCAGCAATCTTTCTGTTTCTCGAGTGATAACATTATTTTAGGAAGATTTCTTTCCTTTTCCATACAAAGTAATAGGAAAAGGAACAATCTAAAGAACAACAAAACTCTTTTTATTCACATCAACAAAAGTGGAATCAGCATGTACATTAGGAGTCTCAAAATTATGTACAAAACTCTCGAATATAGGGAAAGAAGTAGAATCATCGGGAGTGTCTGTATTACGTTGCATGGTATCATCATCTGAATCGCACGTGTCCATATCAACAGTCCCTGCATAGCTCCCCTGAATAGCATCATCATGGACATCATGCTTGTCCTCGTCGTGGTGGTCCTCCTTCTCAGCATCAGATTGTGCATAATCATCATGGATATGCTCTCACTCCTCATCATGTGCCCTCTCCTCCTCTAGATCAAGTGATCATGGATATCTACCGCTCTTGAGATGAATGAAGTTAGATAAAAATTCAGGAGAAGTGACCATACCTGTAGTGGTGTCTACCTCATATGAAAGTCGCCTCTTATTATTTGAATTCATCTGAGATTGTTTTGGGAGAGTGGCCTTGCGCCGGCTAAATCATCCAGATGATGGTTAACACCCTCCATCTCAGTCCTATGCGATGTCTGAAACATGCTCAACATATCCATGATTTGTTTTAGTGCTAGGGACTTTGAATATATCCTTGACTCAGTGTGTTATCCATGACAGTCTACTCTCTTCAACCTAGGAGTGTGTTATTGTGGTGTATAAGGCTGAGGAGATCTATGAGGTGTAAAAGAAGACTGTTGTTGCTGGTGATGATAAGCATGTGAATATGTAGCATGATACTTGTAAGAGTGTGGTCTCTGATAAGCATGATGGTGAGACTACTGCTGCATGTAGTGTTGATGGTGTTGGAAATGTGGAGATGGACGTCCATGTTGTGGATCTATGGGTTGTTGCTGCTGGAGTATGCTCTGAGGTGTAAAGCGTGCTGCTGACTGAATATGAGTGTACCAAATCTCGTAGATCTCAAGAGTAGAATGAGAATTAACATCATCATCTACAGGGCTAGTGATCTGACTCATGTTGGCATTGGATGGATCCTCATGCCAATCTAGATGTGGAGGCTCAGTAGGCTATATCGTCTCAATCTGAACATATTGAATCTGACGGGTGGGAGGAGCGAGTAAAGATCTATGTACACATTGAGAAGTGGAAGAAGGATGCGACTGTTGGTACTAAAGTTGCAAGTCGGTTACCTTCTTCATCAGATCACTCAACTGTGTGGAAGTGATGAGAGTTTCTCCAACTCTCGTAGTGGTTGTAATTCCTAAACTTGCTTTTGAATCACGTCAACTAGTGTAAGCTTCTCACTAATGAATCTCATGTCTGATCATGATTCAGAATCTGAAACATGTGCCACTTTATGAGGGTCTCTCTAGTGTGGTGGTTGTGGGCCCTTTTAGAAAGCCGAGTAGAGTCTACAGCATGTGAATTCTCTGCCATCCCCTCGAAGATGGACCAAATTAACTCTGCATCCCTATTCAGATAGTTACCGCCACATGCAACGCTCACTAGTCCTTGAACATCTGGTGGGAGTCCTCCAAAATAATTTTGCACTATCACCTTTAATGGTATCTCATGATGAGCGCATCTCTTAGTCAAATACTTGAATAGATCACGTGTCTCATGGAATGATTCGTATGGAAGCTATGAAAAGTTGTAGATCTGACTCGTCATCATATTCGTTCATCCCAGAGGAAAATAATTACATAGGAATGTGGGCTTCAGATAATCCCATGTAGAAATCTCCCTCCCCAAGTGACTCAACCAGTGAAGCGCCTTATATGCTAAGGTGAAGGGGAAGGCCTTAAGGCGTATAGCCTCCTGCATAACTCTTGTATAACTAGTCGTACCACATATCATCGCTAACTGTTGTAAAAATGTGAATGGCTCCTCTGATGTGTTCCCATAGTATATGGGAAGCAATGAAATGAAGGACGGTCTCAACTCATATGACCCTTGATTTGATGGTAACGAAACCAATGGTGTAGCATCCTAGATCACGGGTCATACTCATCTCTCAATGTAGCAGGAACCACGGCAAGTTGTGGTGGGTTCCTGGCTCCTACTCTCAGTGTACTGGTCTCAGCTCTAAGCTCGTCCTGGACTCTACACTGATATCTGATCTGTAAGCTCATCTATTGGAGTGTTTCTAGAATCCATGTTGTGATATCTAAAGCTGGATTAGGTCTCTCATCTGTATGTCTCTCATCAACCAATCTATCCTCAACAGTTCTATCCTTGACTGGTTCCTTCCCTCTAGATGTTCCTAGAATCCTCTAAGAAGTAAAAAGTCTCATAAGAACTATGTGAAAAATGTGTAGGAGAAATAGAATATATGGGCCTGCCTCAACTGAACGGCTAGGAGGTGAAGGAGTCCGGGTCTGACTCACCTCGTGACTAGGTGGGACCAACTCGGGAAGAGGGTCATCCCGAGTCTGTGAAGACATACGTAAGATGGTAGAAGGTCAAAAGCTCACGGAGTCTAAGCGTAAAATCCATCTAGACATCATCCTCGATGTCAAAAGGGTATAAGAGAGAATACAAGGTCAAATAAAGAACAAGAGTGTGAAGGCGTATAAAACGTTGAATAAGGCATACCCCGCAAATAAACACAATGCAAACCCCAGATTCACCAACTTCACACGGTAGAGACCGTAAGAGTTTGATCTTTTATCTTTTCAATTTTATTTTTGATGATCAAGCAGTTGTATTAAACAGACTCACAGGTGGTGTCGCCCTGTCTCCTATCGTACATCCTCAAATCCCCCAAATAGTGGTACCATATGCCTTGGCTGTCGGGTTATATCAAGCTCAAAGGGAACTGTGAGGCGAAACACACCAAAACGACTTTCTATGGTTCATATAGTTGCAACCATGCACCCAAAAGTGGTGCATAGGTACTTAAGGCACAAGTCCATGTATTTTTGGCTATTATCCTTATGGATGTGTCGTCACCTACTTTGTCTAGAGTTATGTACCTGTAACATCGAGGGGTTTGCTCTATCAATACAAGTTAAATGCAGGTATTTTTTTATTTTGGTCAAGTTATTAAAAGGGAAAATCTTTTTTATTTTTGATGATTTTCGTTTTTTATATTTTCAAAAATATCTAACAGGATATACCCTTTTTCAGTGAAAAATATGTCTCACATGGGGAGGAATCACGAAATGCAAGTGATCCGTGCAGAATTTTAAATCCTAATCCAGTGCATGAAAAAGTCATAAAATCGTGTCCTAATCAAGTTGCTCTACCGTAAGAATGAGTTCATTTTCAAAAATTCTGAATTAGGCTTAATTATTGATTAAAGAGATAGGTTTTATTTTTACTCGTCTAATCAGTCATGCATTCACCCCTAGGCTTCACGAAATCACATGAAAAAAAGAAAAATGGCGGAAAATAAAAAGCCACGGTGAGGTCCCCAAAATGCACTGGCACTAGGCAAAACAAACCCAGAGAAGAAGTCAAAGTCCAGTTTGCACTCCGAGATGTCCTTAGTGGACCCCTTCTACAAAAATAAAAATGGGCAAGTCCCCCTCCCTCTCTCACAAATACAGAAAAACAGGCAAGTTTCCTAACTCTTAGAAGAAAACAAAAAAATGTGGAATGTTAAAAAAATTGCACAAAAATCTGTGCTGGCTAATACGCTATGCTCCTCTGCAACTAGATCATAGTAGATTGATTCATTCTCTACACTCTCAACGGGGTCAACTTCCTAAGAAGTCGGCTAATCCTACAGGCCCTACAAAATGAGATAACACAGACAGATAAAAGAAAAAGGGAAAATGTAATAAAAACTAAAAAATCAAAGACAAAACAAGACTCAAAAATCGAGAAGAAGACTCAACAAAAAGCTGATAAAAATGATAAAAGAAAACTGAGAAAATAAAGAAAAGAAAAACAAAACACGCAAAAATCATCAAGAAAATAAAAGAGAAAAAGTCAAGAAAAATCAGAAGAAAGAGGAATGCTCAAAAAACCATGAAAACCTGAGAAACTCAAGAAAACGCGAGAAGACGATAAGAGAGAAAGAAAATTATCACAAAAATAAAATTCGAAAATCTAAAGTGTGGATACGCCTCCCCAACAATGGTGCCATTTTGAAAAGAAGTTCTGACCTAGAAATTAAAATTGTCGGTTGTAGATACTGCTAAGGATAGAATCTGTTTTCAAACAAAATCCACCGATTTTGGAGAAAGAGAAAAATAGAGAAATGAAGTATTCTCCTAAATTGGTGTTCACTTTCTTTATTTATCCATGCAAGTGCTCATGGGTCGAACTACAAGGAGGTAGAAAGTCGCACTTAAATTTTTGGAGTGAGAAAATAATTTTATGATTTTTTTAGTTTCTTTTCTTATCTTATTCAATGAGAAAACTCTTTTTGGATTTTAGTTTTTATTTTTTATTTGATTTTTATTTTTTTAAATTTTTATTTATTTTTCAAAAGGTATATTTTTCAATCAGTTTATCTATAATATAGTATGTGAAAATAATAGGAGAATAGTGATATTATATAGTAGAGAAATTGCTCGAGCAGCAGGCTCGAGAAAGAACACAAAAAAACCAAAACGGATCGTAAATCAAAGATCAAATCCAAATATAAAATAAAAAGAAAATCTTTAAAATACGATGCACAATAAAATGAAGGTAAAATACTATAATGATAGAATAATATTCAAAATGTCCACAAGCATTCAAAATGGTCCACAAAGTAGTGTAGAAGAATGTAAAAAAATACAACAAAAGATAATGCTTTTCTTGCAATTATGTCCCAGGTAAAGACCTAATTGTAAGAAAAAAAGGTCTAGAATTCTTACGGTTAGGTCCCTAGTCGGGGACCTAAAAGTAATAAAGAGGAATCATGGAGGCGGGCTTGAATTTCCTAGAGCTTCAGGGGCTACTTTGATATTCATCCACCGGTTCACCTTTGTGTGGTTGTGATCAAATCAGGGGATGCAATTTGGACTGTCCAAAAGCTCCACCCGCCATCGAACTGTACATCATGTGTTCTAACTATTCTTCCCCAATCCAGGGGAAGAACGGTGACGACGGTGCTTCTTCATCTCTCCAGTGATTGTGTGCTTCTACGATGGCTATATGAATGGAGGTGGAGCCAAAAAGGAAGCTCCTTCCCCATTCGAGCACACCTACTGCTTGGTAGGAGGTAGCAGAGATGTCTGATAGAGAAAAGTAAAAGTTGAATATGCTCGCCGGCTAGGGTTCCCAGGAACAGTTGATGTTCTTGAAGTTGATTGTCGATTCACCTCAAGTTGGTGTACAATCGAAGACCCCCTCGCTTCCAGATAAAAGATTGACCTACAAAGAATAGTGATTTGGTTTGATTCATATAGAGTCGACCTGGGGGCTTATGGGTTCTCGTAGCAATTCCAGGAGTTCAGAGATGGGTTTTCCAGATCAAAATTTGAGTGCAATTTAAGTCAATTTGTTGTGGTGACCTAACTACATGATTAAACTACACTAATTGAGCATGGAAATTTAAGAAATAAAATGGTGGGGAATGTTACCTGTGGTTGAAGGATATATGATCCTTCTAGTCTTCGCTCGATGGGGCGGTGTTCTCGGAGTTGTACACGACATTAGGTGGTGCTGCAAAGCCAAGCAAGTCTTTGGAACTATTCTCCGGTGACTGGTCTTCTACGCGAGATGACCCTTGGGTGCTGTCACCACCGGAGGCAAGCAGAGCATGACAAGGAAGATGGAGATCCAGCGGGGTGACTCTGGTGAAGGAGAAGTTATTTTGAATTGTGATGTTAGAATCATTAAATAAGATGATTAGTTGGAAGTTGGTATAGATCTAAGGGTTGGCGAATATTAGGGTGGTTAGATCTGTAGAATGGAGGGTTTTGATTGAATAATGGGTGAAGAACGGGTGCAGGAAAAAGGAGTGAAGATGGTTGGTGGTAGCAAACTTCCAGCCAACTGATTTTTGAAGAAGAAGCTCCATGTGCTGACACGTGTCAGCACCTAGTAGGCCAGGAGAATAAATAACTTATAAATTAATTAATAAATATCAAATAACATTACTTTAAGAAGTTATAAGAATAATAGCGTAGATAATTAAATTAATTAATTAATTATATAAGTTATTTTTTTATAAATAATAAATATTTAATGAAATATACATATAATATTAATACATAGGTATATAGTATACTTATTAAATAAGATTTATTTTTAATTTAATAATTTATAAATAACATATTATTTTTATACTTTATTATTTAATAGAATAATAAATAATGGATGCATGAATTTTTCTAGATTTTAATAAATTAATTTAGATATATAAATACATGTATAGCTTATATAGTTCAATTTCATCTATAAATTAGGGTTTTTAATTTATTTAAAACATGAAATGGAGGTTAAAAATTCTAAAATAATTTCTAGGTAATCTAAAAGATTAATAAAATAATCAAATTTTATAAAATCAATAATACTATAAATAGTATATTCAGAATAAAATAAATAGCCCAAAAATCCATTTGTCATTATGTCCCAAAATAGATTTTTTTGTAAACATACCTTGATTTTAGTGAAATTACTTCATTATTTAGATAATATTATTTTTGAACTTTAAAGTGAGTAGAGTGAAATTGGAGTTTGTATGAAAAAGTTAAGATGTTCGAAAGTTGAGAAATTGACAATTTAAAAGTTGGATTTCTTGGCACATAAATAGTTTAAATTTTTTTAGGATTTTTATATTTTCATGCACATTTTTAGGAATATATAGGAGAAGATTTTAGTGGAAAATATATACAAATGAATTGATTAAAAATCTTTGAAGTTTTGATAAATAATGGATAAATAAGGAATAATGTGTGAAGTGTATAATTAATTCTTTTGTAGTTTTCTTCCTTACCCCCCCCCCCTACTTTATTGTTTGTCAACAAATCCATGCTGACTAGGTATCAGGGGTAAGGTTATATAAATACATCCTTCATCTATATTTATACTTTATAGTTATATTGTTCATATATACATATTTACAAACTGGCTTTTTCTATTTTCTGTCTTTTTATGTATTTTTTTATTTATTTACATTTCTTTAGTGCATAAAATGAATTTTTATTCATGAATGATATTTTTATAAGAAATGATATTTAATGTATATTTGTATGCCTTTGTTAAGGGTTTTAAGATAATTCAACAAAAAAGTTAATAAATCATGATTCGTCAAGTCCTCAAATAAGGACTTCTAGAAATGCAAATATTACAAATATCTATAACAAATAAAATGAACCAAAAATGCTAATTAAATCTCTTGATGCTTCAGAAGGTTCTCCGGTGGCTCCTCGCAGTGGGAGCTCCCGACTCGCACCTTCGTATCTCCCGAGCATCCTTAGTCTCCATGGGCCCTGCCACAAAAGCTAGCATTATATATCAAGAAAAATAATTAATAATGAAATAAATAATGACAAAGCAAAAACAAAACAGACATGCAAGTTGACCTGGAGATCAAAAATAATCAACTTAATAAAATACTAAAATCTAAGAAATCAAAACATGAGTCGATTCCCTGGCAACGGTATCATCTAATAAACCATGTATTCATCTCTATTAATAATGTGAGATTGGCATAGTATATGTGGAGAAAATGATCCATGAAGAACCACCTTTTTGAATAGGTGGAGATTTCTTACTTGGTAAATGTACTAAGGCCGAACACAGGAACATGCACTATCAAATTGATTACTCAGATAATTATATTCAAATTAAGTGATTACTCCTTATACCTATGTCAACGGTGCCCGAACAATACAAAAAACAGTGCAACCTTAATAATAATACAAAACATAACAATGAAAAGACAAGATATGACGCTATGCAACAGAATGCATTTTATTGGATTTTTATGCAAGTTAAAATAAAGATGAAATGCAACCGAATGATGTAAAATGCAAGCATAGATTCATGCATAAATATGCCCCTAATTTAATTAAATAATTGTGCAAAGCAATAAGGATAACTTTCACTATCAATTGATGCATCAAAATTATTCCAATTCATTTTTATAAGAATTTTAAGAACCAAGTAGATTTAACAAATTTAAGCATTCTATCCTAGGTATCAAATCAGGGAATTAATATGCCAAATTATAAAGCATCAGATAAGAAACATAATAAAACTGAAATCATCAAAATTGGAGTCCATTTGCTCAAGTTATAATCAAAAGGTCCAAGGGCATAAATGCAAATAAAAACATTAAACTAAATAGATAAAGCATCACAAATGGGCCCTCGGAGGTCATAAGTGCAATATTAAAAATCTGGAGGGGCTTCCCTGTAATTTTTCTTTGCACTGGGACCAAAATAAAAATATCAGAACCGAATAGGGGCCCTATGCAGTTTATCCAGGCATGGCACCGCATGTGTGCCTGGACCTATTTGTAATGTTGGAGAAGACGAGGTCATGACGGCAATTGTTCCTATCCGCTCGTGCCTAGCATGCGCGAATAGGCTCCAAGTGAGGGTCATTCGGTCGCATTTATGGAGGACACGTAGACGACCTTCGTGCCTCGGAGCAAGCATGGTCCCACCAAGCCTCTTAGGTGGGCGTCAAAGATGGGGCTAGATCATGACCATCCAATCAGAAAGATTGGACGGTATCTGTTATTTGTGCTCCATCGTCATCTCCCTCTCATTCGGTAAAAAAGGTTGGACGCTGGTGAACATTGGAACGCACCTCTGTGCCCATACTCGATCTTTGAGGGTCGAGGAAGACTCTCTAGGAACAGACAAAGATACTGAAGGAGAGAGGGATGTCCAGAGGTATCTGGATCGACGAATCAATCCCCCACCATTGGTGTAGAGGCTCAAGAACTGAGAAGCTTTGAGGCATCCGGCCATTGATGGTAGGAGGTACCTTCGATGTTAGAGGATAGCTGAAGCTTGTGTATGTGAGAGGGGTGGTATGAGGGCTTGGAAGGGTGAAGAAGTGAAAGTCCAAGGTGGGTTCTTCTCTTACCATGGCTGAGAAGAATGTCTGGGGTGAACGGGGTGCTGGAAGAGAGGAGATGGTGAATGGCGGGTTGCACGAAGGTAGAGGATGTCCGGTGATGCTCAGGGTGTGATCAAGTGGGGAATAAAGTGATGGTGTGCTTCTAAATAAAAGGGAGAAAACCAAATCAAATTCATAAAGGAGCCTTACTTGGAATTGAAGAAAGTCACCAGTGAAAGGAGGCTTGGGTTGAGGATCGGGATGATCCTCCGATCGTCGTCGAATTTCGACATCCACTTGGAGCAGCTCCAATGGCCAAAGCTTGATCGTGGCATGACCTGAAGGTCATGGGTCTAACCTAAGTTCGGCCTCCACTATAGCAACTCGATTTTTCCCTCCCTTTGTCACGGGGACGGGAAGAGCGCTTGGGGTTGACTCCTACTTGGTGGACCCTGGCGAAATGAGGCATGATGGAGGATATGAAGGTAAGGACTCAACGGTTCTAGGCAGTGGTTCAAGGGATTCTAACTATTGGTCATTGACGCTTGTGAGAGGGAATGTGGGTGTGAGACTTATCGCGTGGAACAGAAAGGTGAGGGCTTCGTTGAGAAACAGTTGATTGTGGGAGTAGTGGTCAGAGGTGGCCGTGAGAAATAGGGGAAGAAAGTGAGGCACGATGTGAGGGAGAGGTGGTTATAGGAGGAAGAAGATGGGTCGTGGGTCATTTGATCAGCTGATCCAACGACCAAGGAGGAGGTGGGATCAATCGGTTGGTCCTCATCTGATCAAAGCAATCAGAAGGTCCAGGTACTAGGGGTGTTCAAATATAATCGGGTCAACGGGTACCTGACCTGACCCGTCCATTTTGACCCTAAACTTACGGGTACCCATTTCAAAATGATGGCTCGGGTACCCGTTTATCAAGACCCACGACCCATTCAAAAAACCCGTTTGGATTACTGGGTACCCACGGGTACCCAGTTAGAAGCTTCCACTACTCAATTGATTACAAAAATGCAAATAGTTAGGTACAAGTACCAATATATAAACAATGTTCTTGTCTCTTTTAAAATATAAAAGAAACTCCTCTCGCTTGAAGTGCTTCCGACTAAGAGGGTCACGAGGTGCTTGTGGAAGGGATTCAATGTTTTGCTATTCTGTTAATAGTAATGCAAGGACAAGGATGATGAGGGGAAATTCCTCACTCATCTCTTACAAGATAGAGCTCGTCATCCTGTCCTTCGGGGCCTTCCCGAACATTTTTGTCGACATCCGGTGAGATAAGGAGAAGAGGATCCAGTACCTCTTCGATGTCCTCGCCTTCCATCAATTATTTTTTTAATTCTTCGTAGGACAAACACTTGACTTAATTGAATGCAAATCGTATGAAAATTAATACATGATTAAATACTTTTAGTTGTATGTTTATATTATCTATGAAATGACCGTGTAAATCTATCTTTCCTTGTGTTGTTGTAATAGATGTTGTCATTGATGACCAAATTAACATGTTGACGAGGAAGATCACATCCGGTCCCTTCAATTCGATCGTCGGAATTATGGGTGATTCCATGTGGTGCCTCGCGCTTGACGACTACTTCATCTCCTTGTTCGCCCTTCTCATTGACCGACGGCCCCTAACCTTATCGAACCATGTCGCATGGGCGATCCCATCGGCCTGGGACCTAGCTGGCCTTGCCAGGTAACTTCGTAATCGACCATTCTGCTCAGCTACTTTGATCAAATTGATTTATTTTTTGAGCCACCAAATCGGTGGCAACTCGTATTAATTACATAATAATAATAACGTGATCTTACAGTTTTTAACAAATATTAATACTATATGATTGCATTGTATAATTTTCAAATAACGTGTCGATTAGAATGTTAATTAACCATGTTTTTTTATGCGAGTGTACATGTGTACGTTTCCATATTCATAGAAAAGCAAGGAACTTACATGATTTAATCGGGCAAACTGTGGTCTAAATGGTATTTCCATGGGTACCCGCGGGTACCCATTTCCCTTTGATGTCAATCGGGTACCCGTTACAATCGGGTACCCGTTGGAATGGGGCGGGTCGACCCGTGTCCCAATAACAACGGGTCGGGACGGGTCACAATCTAGTGGGTCGGGTACCCGCCCCATGAACACCCCTACCAGGTACAGAGGTGGCATGGTTGAAGAGCAGCCATTAGATCAATCCTGATATGATGGCTTAAGAAGTGAGGTGTGTGGTTGAAGGAGGATCGGGCCACGTGGTGGGACTAGAGGGTGCCACGTGGCCCAATAGGAAAATAGAGAAATAAGAAAAATAAAGAAAATTCAAAAAAAAAATACAAGATGAATTAAAAAATGTAAAACATGAAAGTTATGGATCCCAATGAGATCTACAAGTTTTGTGTTAAATAAAAGCCAAAATAAATCATCTATGCATACTTATAATTTTGTAAGCATTTTTAAAGGAAAAACACTTGTTTTTAATTTCTTCTACTATTTTTACATTTTTTAAATTTATAGAAAATGCCAAAAATATAGATAATAATTATCTATTTTTTTGGAATTTTAAATAATAAGAAAATAAAAGAAATTAAGAAAATAAAATAGTGCTAGTTATATACAATAATTAGGGCTTGTTATGAACAAAGGGTCAAATGTTAATTATTGTAAATTAACGCTAGATTTTAATTAAGTAGTTTAAGAAAGGAGGATAATAACTGTTAGTTGTGATGATAAATCAGGGATTCATCATAGACATCTGAACCTAGCCACCAAGAAAGGTCAGTTCCCTTTACCCTTCATTAATCAAATAGTCGAAAGACTTGCTGCAAAGGAATACTTATGTTTCTTGGATCGATACTCTGGATAAAATCATATTGCAATAGCCCATGAAGACCAAGTGAAGACCACCTTCACCTGTCCATTTGTGATATACGCTTTCAGATGAATACAATTGAGATTGTGGAACTCCCTCTCTACATTTCTGATATGTAAGTTGATCGTATTTGCTGACATGGTGGGTAGTTTTCTGTTGGACATGTGAGCCCACGACGAGCCATTATGCAATAAATGTTATTGAAAATATCATTCCCTGATCTGAAATGAAGAATAAATAATTTGCATAATAGGTCCCTTAGTACAATTAGGGTTATGTACCATGGCCATCTTAATAATCATACAGCTGTTGATTCAACTATTGAATCATAGAGGCTAGTGCTTGGATGAATATCTAAAGAGTTAGATTGAGGACTCATCAAGCACCGTCAAATGATTGTTAAGATGTGATCTCCAGCCTGTGTAGGAGATGGCAATCCTTTCTCACATAGGCTGATATCTGACCAACCTCTTGATGCAGGTCCTCTGCATAGGAATAGAGATTCAAAGGTGTTAGATTAGTTAGGTCAAAGAGTTGACTTAACAAGATCGAGATAACCAAAGTCCTATATCGTATGTTGTCACGATACAGGCACGCATCCTCTGACCAGAGACAGATGTGTTACTATATGTCTGAGTATGTACATTTGGTAGACCAATAGGTTGATGACCTAATCAAGGTCTATACACCGGCGCGCTGGTGTGTATATAAGGGCATGTGAGTAATACGATCTCTCAAAGGGATCATACAGGTTCATTACTGAATCGGAAGACATGAGCTCACTCATGAGATATTGGGAAGAATCAAATTCCGTGCACGGTCGTCTCGCTTTGGAAGCTTGACTGAATTTGTAGGTTTGATATATACTTTTGGAAAGTATATGATCAAGACCTAGGTATGATATATGCTTTTGGAAAGTATATGATCAATACCAAATCCCAATGATCAAATGAGAACTTACTGATAAAACCCTGAAGTAGACAGTATAAAGTTGATCTAATACTTTGGGTTTATTCTGGGTCTTCCAGTATGCAGGATGTACAGGTGTTGGGAATACCTGAGGGTGATGTGATCATAAACGATTGTATATCCATGACGCTTCCATTCCGAAGGAGTGATGAAATAGGTCTGGATTTTAGTGACTCCTCTCAGTAAAGAAGCAATATGATCTTAGTCCAAGTGTTGGACATTGGTCTGAATGAGATTCAGATGCAATGAGAAGATTAGATTTGCTGTCTTGATTTAATCAAGCATCTGTGGGAGGTCCGTAAGATCTGGATTTGAGATAAGATCTCAATATCCAAGTCATTATACGTGGAACAATACAATCTCCCTGTCCTTATCTCCAAGTATCTGCGGAGAAAGCACATTATTCTTGAAGGAGTTCAAGAATAATTCATTTGATGAATTCTGTATCCAAGCATCGAGAAAATGGATAATTAAATATGATTTAATTATCATGAATAATATGAATTTGATTCATATTATAAGAAGAGATATCTAAGATAGTTAAATGTGATTTAATTATCAAAGATATGAATAACGTGAATGTGATTCCTGTTATTTGGGCATATGAGAAAAAAGATCCAAGATGATTAAATGTGATTTAATTATCATGGATAAGAATAATGTGGATAGCACTATCCATATTAATCATATATATTATAAATATGATTTATAATATATTAGAGAGAGAGAAACTATGTAAATAGCATTTGTTAATTATTAATGTGAATTGGATTCACATTAAGTAATTAATTGAAAATGCAATTTACAAATTAGTTTGGGATGTGAATATGATTTACATAATTTTCAATGGCATGATTGAAATATTCAAAAATTAATTTGGAATTAGTTTGGTGGATATTTTTGTGATAATTATTACTACGAATTATTAAGAGAAAAAGCGATATAATAAAAAGGAGATAAAAGCCACCAATTTAGAGTTGGCGTCACCCATGAAAAAGTCATGGGTGACGCCCCTTTTTAGGAGGCAATATTCTCTCCATTTTATTATATTGATTAATCTCTTAACTAATTTATTTATGTTAAATTAAAAATATGTTGATAATGTTGCAACATATATTTAATTTAATTATAAATAAATGTTGTTGGTTTTAACCAACAACAATCATAGCCATTGCTCATTACATAGATCAAGCATGGCCGTTGGATCTATGTGTCCCATGGATTGAGATCCTTTGGATCCTAAACTAATATAAAAGGAGGGCTAGCCTAGCCTTTCTTGAAACACACATCATGAAGAGTTGTACACGCCTACAACTCTCTCTCTCTCTCTCTCTCATATTCTCTCCCTCTCTCTTTCTCTCCTCCAAAAGGTGGTCGTCCATCTTGTGTTGAGAAAGGAGAGACTCTCGCCTTCGCCTTCGACGACTCGAGGATCTCCTTCTTCTTTGGGGCGACTTACTCTAGAGGAAGACGACGGATTTTTTTGATAAAATCAGGGGACTCGACGCTTGGATATTCATCAAAGATTGCGGGAAGGACGCGACTAATCATCGTGCCCGCAAGTGCGTTCTTCGTGGATCGGACTTGAGACAGAAGGATCTCTTGTTTGGGATCTCGCGATCACAACCACGCTCCAAGAGGTATTCCTTATACTTTGTGGTTTGATGAAATGATCCGAGAAGTGTTCTCGTGATCATGTGGTTTCATCTTTAGATTTAAAAATTTTAATTTCCGTTGCATCTCGCGACTAGTGCGACTAGTCGTCCCGATCGTATGAGGTATGATCGTCACGCTTTCGTGATGCGCTTGAGGATTCTCAATATCCTTCATTTTCTTGAGGTATTCATGGATGATTTTTTGGTCTACGGAGGTAACTTTGATTAATTCTTAACATATATAGACCGAGTGCTTCAGCGATGTTGTGAAATGAATTTGGTGCGAGAAAAGTCACTTCATGGTGACTGGGGAATTGTGTTGGGTAACGTCGTCTACAAGCGAGGCATGGAGATCGACCTAGCCAATGTGGAAGAGATATCGAAACTTGAGCCACCTTATACATTGAAGCAAGTCAGGTCGTTTCTAGAGCATGTTGGTTTTTACCAAAGGTTCATCAAAGATTTTATCAAGATTGTCTGACCATTGATAGAGCATCTATGCAAGGATACCGATTTTATTGTAGATAATAGAGTGCTCCATGCCTTTGATCAGCTGAAAGGAATAGTAACCAAAGCTCTTGTCCTACATCCACTGGATTGGTGTCCTCCATTCGAGATCATGACGGATGCTTCTGATTACGCCATCAGGGCTGTGTTGGGACAGTGACGAGATGGATGGCCATTTACGATTCATTATGCTAGTAGAACTCCAAATGAAGCCCAGAGGAATTACATCGTCACTACGAAAGAGAAGCTGGCAGTGGTGTTTGCGTTGGAGAAATTCAAGTCGCAATTGCTTGGCACAAAAGTTATTTTCTATATTGAACATTCTACCATGCGGTACATACAAATCGAGAAGGATGCAAAGTCAAGTTTACTTCGTTGGATCCTTCTACTCCAAGAGTTTGATTTGGAAATACAAGATAATCATGTAGTCAAGAATGTTGTGGCAGATCACCTTTCCAGAATTACTGAGTTAGATACTTTTGAGAAGACCATCATTCCAATTACAGAGACCTTCCCATATGATATTGTCAGTTATCTCACTCCCTTGGAATGCTAATACTGTGAATTACCTGGTCTTCAAGAAAGTTCCATAAGATTGGCCAAAGCTGAAAGTGGACAAGTTTATATCCGAGATACATTTTTGCCAATGGGAGGATCCATACTTGTTTCGAGAGGGTGTAGATTGTATCTAGGGAAGGTGCATTCCTGAGGAGGAGTATGCAAGTGTCCTAGATCATTGTCACATGTTAGAATCTGGAGGACACCATTCTGGAAAGTGGACATCGACGAAAGTTCTTCAAAGCAGCCTATGGTGGCTGACTCTTTTTTAAAGTTGCTACTGAATACGTAAAAGGTTGTGCTGACTGCCAGAAGATGGGTGGAACCATCAGTTCCATAGATACAATGCCTCTCAAGTACATTCAGATATCAGACGTCTTTAATGTATGGGGTATCGATTTCATGGGCCCATTTCTGAACAGACAAGGCTTCGAATGCATCTTGCCTGAGTAAAACAAGTCAGAGCTTCAAATAAAAACATAAATTACAATAAAATAAAATAGCATGTAAAAATACATAGATGAATTACCTATACTTTTACATATATAATATATACCTTTATCTATTTAAGTGTACATATTACATCAGAAAAATATAATAAAAACATAATTATATGTATTTAAATAAGCTATAAATATATGAATTATGTATATAAAATACTAAAATCAGAAATACAAAATAAAAATAAAACACCTAATATATATATAGGTAAATATACCTATGTTTATACTTATAAAAAGTAACATGTAATAAATTAACACATAAAAATATATAAAAACTGGATTAAAATGTTACATAAATTAATAAATATTTTTTAAGTTTTAATCAAAAATTAAATAAAGCAATTACTAATTTATTTTTGACTTATTTTTGAATTTCAGAATTTATCTTTTTGCGGGTGACGTGGCCCAATCAAGGCCCGCCCCCCTTGACTTAGATCAACTCTCTGACCCCAACCCTAGGCTCGTCAGACTAGTTGTGCCCGCCTCTCTTTTCATTTTTTTCCTCATGATACATGGCTCGAGGTCATATACTATCTTCATGAGTTGTCTTCACAATTCATCCATGATTCTCGCAGACCTCTCGCCTAGGGCTTAGCATCATCGAGTCAACCTTAAACCCTAGATGAAGTTGCCTCTTCATGCACGGTATATACTCACCTCCACCTCCTTTCTTTTTTTTGATCCCTTTTTCTCCGCTTCAGTCCCTCTTCTTGTGCTCTTCAACTAGAGCATGGTGATAGCAAGCTCGCCCAGCCTTTTTGAGGTGAGGCAGACAGTGTAGGAGGTCAATCCCAGTTCATCTCAGCCACTCGCCCGCATGAGGTCCATCTCGTAGCTCCCAGCCACTTGAAGTTTGCTTTTCTCAATTTTTAAATTATTAAATTACTGCATTTGATTTTTCATCTTTAGTTTACGTTTTAATCGGTAGGTTTAGCTTAGATTTAAGGCTTAACTTTGTCGGAGCTCTAGATATCCAACCACCTCTGTTCCATTGTGACTCGTTGTATCATCACTAGTCCGACCACGTTTTTCCACCTCACTTCGAGCCCCGTCGCTTCTCTGCCTTCATCCTACCATCTGATGAATCCGCGATTCATCATCTCAATATCTTGATCTTAGCAAAATCCCTGAGTAAAGTCTCAAATAAATGTACATAAAATCAGTAAATTAACAAAATGACTCTTGTAAATAAAATACATTAATTATTGTATATTATATTGTATAAAATAAATTAACAATAAAAAGCCGTAAAAATAAAGGAGTTTTCACCTGTAAATAGCCCAAAACTTCATGTATTTTTAATAATTTCATTTCAACTCCTTTTTGGCTAATTCTTTCTCTATCTTGTTCATAAAAATGTATATAAAAATACAAAAATACAAAACAAATTTTACCTCAAATAAATGCTCCTAGATCCCAATCACAAAAAGCCGTAAAGTCCAACTTCCAAACCAAATTCCCGCTCTGTATGAACTCTGAATTCACCAAACTCACTTTTAAAATTCAAGTTAGAAAATTATCTATCCAATGGAAGTGGTTTCATTAAAATCGGAGCTCATTTGCAAAAGTTGGGTTTTGGGACCTAGATGTACATTGTATATTATGTATATGTTCATTCTTTCTTCATTTTTTTATATTTCTTAATTATTAAAAATACAAAAAAATCATGGTGGTGTTGTATTTTGATTGTATTTTCCTATTGTACATAGCTACTATTAAAAAGACAAAAAAAAGTTATAAAAAGAAAAGCAAACAAAAAAATATGTACATGTTGTATATCTTCTTTTGTAAATTCCCCACTCTTTTTCTTCTCTTTATTTTATTTTATCTTTTTAGTAGCCTACTTTTCTTTTCTTTTATCTAATCATATTCTCTACATTAACTTCCCTCTTCTTTTCTACCAACAACTCCCATTCCACCCCCACATTCTTCATCTAACCTCCATTCAACTCCACCATTAATCTAACCTCCCATTCAACACCACCTCCATTCTAACCTCCCTTTCTCTTCTCTTTATATTCCTCTTCACATCCACAATTTTTCTCTATCCGCCATTCCTATAGAAAAAGGAGAGAGCTTGGAACGTGGTGTTGGTGACAGCGGCGAAGCGTCTTCCTCAAGCGACGACCTCCTTCAGGCGAGATCCACGGAGCTCCGCTCCGCGTCACGAGTTCCCCATCGAGCTCGCGTAGCTTCTCCAATTTTGATTTCGCCAATCGGATTGAAGCGATGACAGGAGTCCAGCGTAGCTGCTCCGCAAATCCGGCGGACATCAGGTAAGTTATCCCTCTCATATCTTGTTATTTTTTTCTAACATTTTTTTTGTTGTTTTACCATCACATATCACCTCCACCATACTATTTTTTTATGGGATATTTACCCAGCAGACCCTAAAATCTTTCGCAATTACCTCTATGACCTTTGAAACATCATAATTTCTCCCACGACCCCGTAATCTTGCTCCGTCTTACCCAACAAACCCTGCCGTCAATTTTAACTATATTTGAGTCAATTGCTTGAGTTAATCTTGAGTTAATCTAACCAATTTACCATCCAATGTTTAGGATTAGCCAAGATAATAAAAAACTTTCGAGGACCTTGATGTAATTGTTCCGCAGAATATTTTTGAGTTCCTGCGTGTTTTGTTTCTTCACAAAGTGGGGGAGAAGCCGCCACCCACTTCTTTCTTCAATGGTGGAGGTCGCTGAAGCGGCCGGCGAAGGGGAACGCGACGACGCGCGGGAGGGCACCGTGGGGCAGGTGGAGAGAGGAGCTTGAAGGGCAGGGCTTTGGCGGCATGTTGCGCGTGGTCGGATTCGCAGCAGATGGGCCGCGCGTGCGTCGCGCGGCTTGCAGGTGGGTGGACGGGCCGCGGAGGGGCGTGACACTTCGGCGGAGGCGGACAGAGGCCGCGCGCGGGGCGCGCGCCTGGGCTAGAGGTCGGCAGCCCGATCGGGCTTCAGAGCGGCGTGGGGGAGTCAGATGCGCGTGGGTCTGGATGCGAGCTCGCAGCCGCAGGGCCGCGGAGCGGGCGGTCGCTTGGCAGCAGGGGAGAACGGCGGGCCGCGCACGGGCGGTGGGGAGTCCTGCGTAGGGGCGGTCGGTCTACTCTTTGGAAAAGCTCATGCGGCCAGTTCGTGGTTGAGAAGCGAGGAATGGATCAATCAGGAAATTGCTGATCCTGGTAGATACTGCATGGATGTTTTGGATTTGAGTTACAAAGACTTGCCCATCCACTTGAAATGGTGCTTTCTTTACCTCTCGGCCTTCCCTGAAGGCTTTGATATCAATGCTGACAAACTGATCAGGCTGTGGATCGTGGAGGGATTTGTCCAGAAAACGCAAGGCTGGACTCTGGAAGAAATAGCGAAAGCTTACATGGAGGAGCTCATTCAGAGATGCATGTTGCGCATCTCCACGAAGAACATTCAAGGAAGAATATTTTCGTCTTTCATATCTGTTGTCATGGGCAAAATATGATCTTTGTACAGGAAATAAAACTGTTTAATCTATGTTGATATGTTTTGAATCCCAACTCATCATATAACCACAATGCAGGGGCGGAGGGGCTCTGCTGGTTGGGACGCGGGCTGCTGAGCGGGCTGCGTTGCCGCTCGGGGCCCTGTCCTGAGCAGGGGAGGTCGCGGGGAGGGGGGGCGAGGTAGGGGCTCCATCGTCGGCTGGGTGGGTGGGCGAAGCAGGGGCTCCACCATCGGTCGGGGCAGCAAGCGGGAGAGGAGGGGCCTCCATCGTTGGCCATGGGGGGGGGGATATCTCAGATAGTGGCATTCCTTGTAAATTTAATAAGTAAATTGGGTATAATATAAATGAATATAACGGAATCTGGTTAATTTTAACGGGTCAATTAACGGGGCTTAACCGCAGGGTCTGTAGGGTAAGGGTTAGCAAGATTACGGGGTCGTGGGAGGAATTATGATGTTTCAAAGGTCGTAGAGGTAATTTCGAAAGATTTTAGGGTCTGCTGGGTAAATATCCCTTTTTTTATCATACACCACCATCACTATAATATCCCCATCATTCTCATTTTTTTTCATTCCCTATTTAAAGAAAATTTTAAAAAAATTAAAAAAATAAAACAAAAAAAGAAAGTTTTTTTTAGTTTGATTTATTACAGCAGCAAAAAAAAACAAAAAAAAACAAAAAAAACAAGCATCTCCCCCCTCATCCTTCACGCAGCCGCAGCCGGCGCCGCTCCTCGCCCCTTAGCCGACCACCGCCACAGCGCGGCGGACCCCGAGCAAGCGGCGCACCGCCACTCCGCCCCAGCTGGCCGCCTGCTCCACGCGCGGCCACACACGCCTGTTGTGCGCCACCACTCCGCCCAGCGAGCCCCCGCCTCCCACAGCAGCTCACTCCCGCGCCGCCCCACCGCATCCTGCGTCGCCGCGGCACCGCCTCCACCTCCTCCACGTGCCCGCGTGTGGCGGCGCAGCGCTCAGCCACCGTCGTCGCTGCCCCGCCATCCCATTTTTGGGTTGCTCCTGCGCCCTAGCCGACTTGACGAAGAAGAAGGTTCTTTTTTTATTTCATGTACAAATTGTATATATTTTATTAAGTTTTTCTGTAATTACAATTCAGTCCCTATGTGTGGTTTATGTTGTTTATTTTCAATTTTTATTTTGCACGGATACCCATGTGTTCACCTGTTAATTTGGACTTCCATCTTGCACTTTTTTAGTCAATGAAAAATGCCACTATGTTGAGCAACTAATTTTATGCATTCTGAATATTTATTTGTATTTTTATGAGTTGTGGGTAATTAATTAAAATTGTTTAATTGAAATTCTTCATATTTTACCCAATTTATGATCATAAATTGATAACTAAGTCATATTTGCTCTAAAATTTCCACAAAAACTAGACATGATGCCTTGCTAAGTGCTTAACTTACTTTCCAAATTTCATCTAAAATGGAGTTGTCTTGTGCCTGAAATAAATCATAGAGTGAAATTCATATTTGATTTTTAATTAAATCCACGTACATCATTTTTGCGAAATTTCAAGTCTTCTGGATTCTATAAAAAAATATCTTTTTGAGATAATTCGCATTCTGATTAATTTGATATTGTGGATTAATTAGGAATTATTTACTCACTGTCACTCTATTTTCACTAAGAAATCCATAAAAAATTCATAACTTGTCAAAAAATTCCAAAAATATTAATGTAGATTCCTTGTGTCATGTTTTCACTCCAGTAAATTTTTCATAATTTTTGCTTACTGTTTGTGTGAAAAATTACGAAAAAACCAATAAAAAGTGTGTATTTTTATTTGTTGCATTTTAACCCCTTAAATTCCAAAAAAAATATGTTTTGTATTCCTCACTGGATTAGGATTCTAGGAAAAATGTAATTTGGCTAAATTGAATTGATTTGACATTAAAATTAGTTTGGCCTTGTTGTGTGTCTTCTTAGTGTCTTAATTCAGCTGCATTTGCCTTTCACCTTTGTTTTTGCATTAAAAAAATATAAAAAAAACGCGTGGAAATCTAGATCTAAACTTTTGAATTAAACCCGAAGTTGTTCCTTTGCCTCCCTGAGTTCGACCCCGGACTTGCCCGGGATATAAATTAAGCCGAGACACTCTTCACGGAGATCTTCTCTCGGTTCTGACCGAATCGCTAAGTACACGTATTACACCGAACACAAATGAAATATCGTATTTAGCGACTCATCAGATGGCGTCATTACCGGGGAGGCAAACGGCTTAGGGATTAATTTAAGAATTTGGATTTAGATTTTCATTTACTCGGGTAGTCTGACACCCGAGCCACTTGTATTTATTCCATTTTTTTGCAATTATCTTTTCTTCTCATTTTTGTATATATTTTGTTTTTGAACTCTCTAACATAAATCTTATTTTCCTTGTGAGGGCCCGGTGGACTTGGAGTGCATCAGAGGTCGACGGACGTAACGCGCGCCGACTGCTGAAGAGCGAGGATATTTAATTTATTTTCGAGAGCATTTTTCATTTTTGTAATTATTGTGTTGTAATAATTTAGGTAATTTTGCTCTTTATAGCGGCTCTTGTTTGAGAGCTCACGCGTGTATCCGGACTGGACTTTAGACCTTCTCGTGGTCGTGTGGTTGATTGACGTAGAATAGGACTTGCACTCGCGGCTCTTAGAGCATTATTATTAGAATATCTTGATTGCTTGTGCTCGTAATATTTAGAACCACACATCACTTTTAACAAGATGCACTTAGACTGCAGGGCTATTATTTAAATTTAACTTGTTCATCACTCGCTAATAGAACTGCATGTCTAGGAACGGTTTTCTCGTTTGCATTCATTTAGTATAAAATTCAATTATGCCTTGCATCCCGCATGTAAAGTGTGAGGATCACTGTAAGTCTTCTAAACTAGGCATGCATCATTGATTCACTATTTGCATCGGTTTTTCTCGACCTCCCCCCCTTGGTTTTTGAAACTTAGGTTAAAAGGAAATCGAGATTGATCGTTAGGCGTGCTTTGTTTGGTGGATTAATCAAGTGATAACCAAACTTAAAACCAGGACTGCTAATCAGAGTTGACAAAAAAAACTGATTAAAACTAACACTTGTTTTGGGAGAGCAAAACCCTCATTGTATGCTTGGCTAATTGTGATTGTTGAGAGGTGAGGACGCATCCCTAGGATAGTGCACAAAACCTACTTTTAAGCCTTGCGTAATTAGATTTATATCTTGATTTATCACCTAATTAAAACTGAAAAGATAAACGGTTGGACTTTTGCGACCATCACTGTGTTGATTAGGTGAACTCAGGGTTTGCTCTTGTGTTTGTTTGTTTGTGTGTTATCCGGTGTACTTGCACGCTTTCTTCCTCGGTCCGCTTCATTCTCCCATTTCCCTCCAAGATGTCAGAATATTGGTCATCATATCCATGTCATTCTTCTTCGATCATATTTCGATCATCTCCACCCTCTCATTCCTCCTCATACCCATACCCGACCGTGAAGTCAGAACTCCTGTTGACTTCCATACTTCTTTCTCACCCACCCCACATTCTTACACCCATGACCCACAACCACCCTGTATTGACTCAACATATTCTCGTCCGTTTGCTGGAATCAAGGAACTAATCGAAGAGCAAGCGACTGTTGAGATGAATGATTGGCATAATCAGTTGACCCCACATACCTCACTTTCACCTCGAGTTGGGACAGAACAACAATTGCTATATACACATCCCGACTTAACCTTAGGGTACAACATGGTCGATCAGACAAACCGAATGGAGAGGCCTGCACCGTACGATCTTCCTGACTTGATTGACCTGAGTGATAGAGACCACATTGACCAACCTTCACATCACCCATTCGGAGAGCCGACATATACAGGGGATTGGATTCATGCGACCGATCTACAGACCCCTTGTCTACTGACTCCACCTTATGAGGCTCCGACCAACATCTGCCATACAGATGGGTCATACTCAACCCAGCATTACACGCCTGAGTCAAGATGTGTTGAGTATAAGATCCCAAGTTCTCAGTGGTACCCTCCAACTGAGCAGACTTCTCTCATGATGGGTCATGAGAACTTATTGGAGGATGACATTTGTAGACCGATCAAGAGTCCAGGTAGAAATGTGGATCATGGATTTTGCGGATTGAATCTTGAACACCTGGAAGACACCGGATTGACCACACGTCATGTACAGCTGGAGTCCCTTCTACCTCCCTCTTCTATTAACCACTTTCCCTCCAATCCTGAGTATGTGCATTCTCCTATTCCTCCTTCATCTACCAAAAAGACCAAAAAAATTGAAAACTCAGAAAATACCATAAAAATTGAAAAAGGAAAAGATCTAAAAAAATTGGATCCTACGGTTAGGGAAGCATTGGATAGAAAGTTGATTTTTGAGGTTCCCTTAATAATGGCCATTGTACACTTTCCCGGCCTTAAAAGATTTGTGAAAAGTAAATTGATGCCTAAAAGGTCGCGCAATAAGAGAACAAGGACTGAGATACATATATTGTCTATGGCCACATCTTTGATGATAGGGAGAAAAATCAAGAGCCGCAGAGTAAAGCGGTTACCTAGATTTGATTGTGAAATCAAAGATACCACATTCACCCATGCAAGAATCGATGATGACTTACCGATTAATATCCTCCCGACCTCCGTGTTTGCCAAGCTCAAACTCAGATCTGCCAAGAAGTCAAGAGAGATCATTCAGTTGGCAGATCAGACCATTAAACGGTCGAGAGGAACCATTTCAGTCATCGTCACTTTCCAAGGTACTCTACTGAAGATAGACTTCACGATCATTGACATTGAGCACCGAGGAGAGTTCACCCAGTCTCCGATCATTCTTGGGAAGCTGTTCTTAGCTTTGGCTAAGGCAACTATAGATTGTGAGACTCGGGAGATCGATTTCTCTTCATTGGGAACACTCCGACCTCACCCGATCTTTGAGGACACACGATATTCCAAGGTAACCCGTAAGGTTGCAGACAGTCGTGACCTTCGAGAGATAGTTGAGTCCCGTCTCTCTACTACACCTGAGATACCGACTGTCCAGACGACCATTGGTTTAGAGACTCCCTACAACCACACACCGCCTATTGCTTGCACCACCACCGCGACAGGTTCTAGAGAGGACTCACGACCAGAAGCTATTATTGAGTTGGACATGACCTTAGTGGATTGCCTTGATCATTTCGATGATCCGACACAAGAACCCAATAATGTCAAGCCAACTGAGAACACTGTGCCTTATCAGAGACGTGTGCTGACCCTACAGGAGTATTACAATGCATACGGTGACTCATCTGATGATGAACCTCTGGTCAGAACCTCACACACACCACATCCAGGACATACATCAAAGGAGACAACTGGGACCAAATTGACCAATCTTGATAAATTGGTTGCTCCATCCTCTAGTCGGCCATCTGGTAAGAAGAAGACGGGTGTTGATTCCTTGAGGTGTTCCCCCGAACTCCTTAAGACGTATCAATCTCCTCTTCCTCTTGATGCTTCAGGTTCTAGAAAACCGACTAAGAAGGTTACCTTCGATGTTCTAAAGAAGAAACTTTCTGAGGAGTCCTCATCAGGTCCGGATGAGGTGATCTACATGAGTGAGCTTAGTTCGGCTGTTCTGAAGCCATATTTTAGCAAGCAGCCGTGTGTTGATCCTCATTGGACGTTCCCCACACCTCACTATTATTCCTCTGCGGACGATTCTGACAGTGACACACATGTATACTACCCTCCCCATCGCTCCCGCAAGAAGGTCTGTCACAAACCTTCTTGATCCTTGTATATTCTCACTCCTCCTTGTACATATTTTCCTTCCTTTATTTCCCTCCCTCCCCCGTGATTCGCATCACTCGCTCCAGTTCCGTATCATTTTCATTTTGTGGCTATACTTAGGATGACTAGATCCTAAGTATAGGGGGTGAGTGACCCGAGTTGCTCCATCTCTTCTTTTTATTTCCTTTTTGTATATTCTTTCCCATTCTCATCGATCCCCCATTCTTGTGTTCTTTCCAATACTTAGGCTGACCAGAGCCTAAGTATAGGGGGCCGACGCCCGTTGTGTATTATCCACACTCTTTTTTTTCGCTTCTATTCTTTTCACCCACTTATACTTAGTACGAGCTATGGATTTTGTCACCTAGTGCCATGAGGACATAGCACGTGCTAAGTATAGGGGGGCGTGTATATATTACATATATACTTTACTCATAGCTCGTATTTTCACGTATTTTTGTATATATTATACAATAATTACGGGGTGGGTAAAAATTAAAAAAAAACTTTTAAAAAAAAGATTTCTTGAAAAAAAGCAAAACTTTTATAACAAAAAAACTTTCTTCTTTTCCTTTGTTTTTTTAAAAAAAAAAAATAAAAAAAACTAACTAATAGGTTGGTTTGATCCCTGACACTTTCACATTCACACAAGACTAGTGATGTTAAAGAACACTTGGTTTATGAGCTCTTGAGATTTTGAGTTAACCCGCCTTAGTCATTAGGGTCCTTGACTTAATTATTCACATTTCCCTCGTTTGAAAGATTTGTGTGCTATATTGCATGCTTAGTCTCTACCTTAAGAATATGATCAGCACCTCACATACACGACTGCAGTTATGATGAGATGATATGAAATTTCACTTGAGGAACTGGGATAAGGGATTTGAGTTTGGACTTGATTTAATGATGCTCGAGGATGGGATAAAATCAATGAAGGCTCCATGAAACCTGAGTGTCAGCATCTTTAGCCAGTATGAGAACATGGTTCTTGTACTATCTCTTGACATTTACCTATGTGCCAGGGTGTGATAAAATAAAAAAAATATTGATCAGTGTGCGCCAACTCTTGGTAAAAGCAGTGGAGCTAGCCAAAAATACTACAAAGTAATGAAATGAAAAGGAAAGCTCTCATTCCACCAAGTCAATTATCAAAAGAGCTTCCACCAAATGCGAGTGCTCCCAACCATTTCAATGTGTCCACTTGGACCACCGCTATTAGGACCAGGAGTCGGGCTTGCACCAAAAAAGGGCTCTGCATCGTAAATGGTACAAGTCTGGGTGTAGAAGGTATAATAGATACCCAAAAAAGGCACACCCCGGTGTACTCCCAGGAAAACAAGTGCAGACGGCTCCAACTTCTCTTGACGGACGCACTGATAAACACCAAAAATATGCGTTGCGTAATAAGGACTCGAGAGGATCCTTGTTCCAATGAGAGGGAGAGAAGAAATGACACAATCATATACCCTCCATCAACTGGCCTTCCATCTATGCTTTTAAGTCTGATAACTAAAGAGACGGCGAATTGGATGCAAGAAATGATTTATTCCCTAGTGTTGAGGATTGGGTTCTTAGGAGAATCTCTTGGACTGGAACCTTGGGTGACGTTGCGACTCTACTCTTGTAACTACAGTCCACACTTAAAGTCATATCCCTTATATATATGTATAAAAAGAGAGTCTGATGATTAGGGAAATTGGATACCTTTTGACTAGAGCTTGGGTTCTGCTTAGAATTATAGGATCTCTAAAACCGATAGTTCTTGAACAGATCAAGTCTTGTATTCACATGCACAGTCAGGGACTAATCCAACTTATTCATTCTTTGTTTGCTCAAGGACTAGCAAAGTTTAAGTATAGGGGGGTGATAAATCCGCGATTCATCATCTCAATATCTTGATCTTAGCAAAATCCCTGAGTAAAGTCTCAAATAAATGTACATAAAATCATTAAATTAACAAAATGACTCTTGTAAATAAAAGACATTAATTATTGTATATTATATTGTATAAAATAAACTAACAATAAAAAGCCGCAAAAATAAAGGAGTTTTCACCTGTAAATAGCCCAAAACTTCATGTATTTTTAATAATTTCATTTCAACTCCTTTTTGGCTAATTCTTTCTCTATCTTGTTCATAAAAATGTATATAAAAATACAAAAATACAAAACAAATTTTACCTCAAATAAATGCTCCTAGATCCCAAAGACAAAAAGCCGTCAAGTCCAACTTCCAAGCCAAATTCCCGCTCCGTATGAACTCCGAATTCACCAAACTTACTTTTAAAGTTCAAGTTAGAAAATTAACTATCCAACGGAAGTAGTTTCATTATAATCGGAGCTCATTTGCAAAAGTTGGGTTTTGGGACCTAGATGTACATTGTATATTATGTATATGTTCATTCTTTCTTCATTTTTTATTTTATCTTTCTTAATTATTAAAAATACAAAAAAATCATGGTGGTGTTGTATTTTGATTGTATTTTCCTGTTGTACATAGCTACTATTAAAAGACAAAAAAAAGCTATAAAAAGAAAAGCAAACAAAAAATATGTACATGTTGTATATCTTCTTTTGTAAATTCCCCATTCTTTTTCTTCTCTTTATTTTATTTTCTCTTTTTAATAGCCTACTTTTATTTTCTTTTATCTAATCATATTCTCTACATTAACTTCCCTCTTCTTTTCTACCAACAACTCCCATTCCACCCCCACATTCTTCATCTAACCTCCATTCAACTCCACCATTAATCTAACCTCCCATTCAACACCACCTCCATTCTAACCTCCCTTTCTCTTCTCTTTATATTCCTCTTTACATCCAAAATTTTTCCCTATCTACCATTCTTATAGAAAAAGGAGAGAGCTTGGAACGTGGTGTTGGTGACAGAGGCGAAGCGTCTTCCTCAAGCGACGACCTCCTTCAGGCGAGATCCGCGGAGCTCCGCTCCGCGTCACGAGTTCCCCATCGAGCTCGCGTAGCTTTTTCGATTTTGATTTCGCCAATCGGATTGAAGCGATGACAGGAGTCCAGCGTAGCTGCTCCGCAAATCCGACGGACATCAGGTAAGTTATCCCTCTCATATCTTGTTATTTTTTTCTAACATTTTTTTTGTTGTTTCACCATCACATATCACCTCCACCATACTATTTTTTTATCATACACCACCATCACTATAATATCCCCATCATTCTCATTTTTATTTTCATTCCCTATTTAAAGACAATTTAAAAAAATTTAAAAAAATTAAAACAAAAAAAGAAAGTTTTTTTTAGTACATTTATTATAGCAGCAAAAAAAATTAAAAAAAACAAAAAAACAAGCAGCTCCCCCCTCATCCTTCACGCAGCCGCGGCCGGCGCCGCTCCTCGCCCCTCAGCCGACCACCGCCGCAGTGCGGTGAACCCCGAGCAAGCGGCGCATTGCCACTCCGCCCCAGCTGGCCGCCTGCGCCACACGCGGCCACGCGCGCCTGCTGTGCGCCGCCCCTCCGCCCAGCGGGCCCCCGCCTCCCACAGCAGCTCACTCACGCGCCGCCCCACCGCCTCCTGCGCCGCCGCGGCGCCGCCTCCACCTCCTCCACGTGCCCGCGTGCGGCGGCGCAGCCCTCAGCCACCGCCGCCGCTGCCCTGCCATCCCATTTTTGGGTTGCTCCTGCACCCTAGTTGACTTTACGAAGAAGAAGGTTCTTTTTTTATTTTATGTAAAAATTGTATATATTTTATAAAGTTTTTCTGTAATTACAATTCAGCCCCTGTGTGTGGTTTATGTTGTTTATTTTCAATTTTTATTTTACACGGATACCGCTGAGTTCACCTGTTAATTTGGACATCCATCTTGCACTTTTTTAGCCAATGAAAAATGCCACTACGTTGAGCAACTAATTTTATACATTCTGAATTATTATTTGTATTTTTGTGAGTTGTGGGTAATTAATTAAAATTATTTAATTGAAGTTCTTCATATTTTACCCAATTTATGATCTTAAATTGATAACTAAGTCATAGTTGCTCTAAAATTTCCACAAAAATTAGACATGATGCCTTGCTAAGTGCTTAACTTACTATCCAAATTTCATCTAAAGTGGAGTTGTCTTGTGCCTGAAATAAATCATAGAATGAAATTCATATTTGATTTTTATTAAATCCACGTGCAACATTTTTGTGAAATTTCAAGTCTTCTGGATTCTATAAGAAAATATCTTTTTGGGATAATTCACATTCTGATTAATTTGATATTGTGGATTAATTAGGAATTATTTACTCACTGTCACTCTATTTTCACTAAAAAATCCATAAAAATTCATAACTTGTCAAAAAATTCCAAAAATATTACGTAGCTTCCTTGTGTCATGTTTTCATTCCAGTAAATTTTTCATAATTTTTGCTTACTGTTTATGTGAAAAAATACGAAAAAACCCATAAAAAGTGTGTATTTTTATTTTTTGCATTTTAACCCCTAAAATTCCAAAAAAATAATGTTTTGTATTCCTCACTGGATTAGGATTCTAGGAAAAATATAATTTGGCTAAATTGAATTGATTTGACATTAAACCTAGTTTGGCCTTGTTGTGTATCTTCTTAGTGTCTTAATTCAGCTGCATTTGCCTTTCACCTTTGTTTTTGCATTAAAAAAATATAGAAAAAACCACGTGGAAATCTAGATCTAAACTTTCGAATTAAACCCGAAGTTGTTCCTTTGCCTCCCTGAGTTCGACCCTGGACTTTCCCTGGATATAAATTAAGCTGAGACACTCTTCACGAAGATCTTCTCTCAGTTCTGACTGAATCGCTAAGTACACGTATTACAACGAACACAAATTAAATATCGTATTTAGCGACTCGTCACCATCGGACCCCCAGATTTGCCCTATATATGATATCTAAGGTCCTCTCCTCCATACGTCACCGGATCTCGCCACCCCTTCACCATTTCACCTTCGACGTCCACCAATAACAGTCAAGACTCTGCCCTTCGCATCACCATTTGTTCTATCCTATCTGCAGGTCGTGAAGAGCCCTTCTACGGAATGGATCAACTCAAGAACAACACTCAGGTCCTCATCGGAGAGCAACGAGCACCAAGGGTCTACCGGTGACATCCGAGGCATCGGGGGGATGCACGGAGGCAGCAGGAGCATTTAGAGATCATCGGCGGACTAATGGGTGGCCGGAAACACACGTTGCGCCAAATCAAAGCTTACTAAGGGTGAGTTCTTCCTTGTTCTTCCAGCATCCTAAAGCGTTGTCCGTTTAAGCATTGCTTCCCAGATTTAGCAGTTGTTGTCTGATTAGAGGAGCCATGACCGTCGGATCCTTCCTAAGGATCTAATCCATACCATAGATGTGAAGCGTTATCGTGCAACCATAGAGCGCCATGCATCAAGTCAATTATCCTCAACCGCACGATCCGCGCTTTAGGAGATATTTTGCATCTTTGACCCCCATTTTCTGTGTATTTTATTTTATTCCTGCTTATATTTTGTGGATATTTTGCAAGTTAGATCCTAAGCTTTTATCTATTCGCATTCGAGTCCAGTCTAGCTCAGCACAAGTGTCGTCCCAAGAGAGCTAGGCATTTTGCATAGAAGCCCTTGCAGGCTTTTGTATTTTAGTTTAGTACTTAGAGTTTAAATATTAGTCGCAATCTTTTGGGTAATTTGCAATGTAGCCCCTGACTTTTATTTTAATTTCAAATTTATCTTTGCTAGTTCATTTATTTTTGTGTTAATTATCTATTTTTAATAAATTCCATCCACAAAAATCATGAAAAAATAGGGTTAAGTGCCTCATATTTTTAGTATTGCATTTTAGATATTTTTCCTATTTATTAAAGATCAAAATAGCACGATTTTTTCCCTGGTTGATATAAAAATTACTAAAAAATATAAAATATTTTTGAAAATTCCAAAAAAATATTTTGTTTATTATTGTATTTGATATTACTTACTTTTCCAAATTTCCCTAAAAATATAAAAATGATTAAAAATTAAAAGGTGCAAAAATGCTTACAAAATTATAAAAAATCTTTCAAAAATCCAAAAATATTCATTTCTATCTATAATTTTTTATTATATACTATTAATTTAAAATAGATTTGGAAATGTTTTTACTTTATTTAATATTTTAAATTCCAAAACAATTCGACATATTATTTAATCCCTGTTTTGAGAAATTTTGGACTTTAAAATACATAAAAATAGTAAAAATTCACCAAAATTCACAAAAATAGTAGAAAATATAAAAAAATACAAAAACATTTAATTTTCAAATCCAAATAAATAGCAACTAATGATTTGACTATGTCCAAACGAGGATATAGGTACAAGTATTTTTTGGTTAATTTTAGTTAGATTTATAATTGTATATTATAAATATCTTTATATAGTTATATATATATATAAATTATCTATTAGAAAGAAAAAGAAATTAAAAATCTAAAATTTTAAAAAGAAAATGGAAAATTAAAAACAAAAAATATATAAAAATAAAAATCCATAAAAATATATAATTAAAAACCCACACAAAAATAAAAATAAAATACAAGAGAAAAGGACAAATTTGGGATTTAATTTCCCAATCTATAACATTTGCTCCCTATGTTCGACACTCTACACGTACTTACACTTATACATACATCTTGTAGAGTTATAATAAAATTTAACTCCACATTTTATTTTACATTGGTTGATCTATATTGTGGGTTAATTTTTGAATTATTCGGGTTTCTGAGCAGTCGCTTCGACGATTATCGATCTACCCTGTTGGTTGACAAGACCCTCGCAAAACCTGAGTTTTCAAATGACATCGTCGTTGGGGAGCAACATCGTATAGATTGATTTTTTTAGTCCTTTTGCCTATATTTTCCTTTATTTATTTTCATTTTATTTGATATTATTTTTGAACTGTCTAACCCTCTTCCTTATTGGAATTTATTGCTAGGGAGCACGGATCGAGGCAGGCTCTCCTAGGAGACCTACACACCCATGTGAAGCGGAGTTGGCTTTTCTACACAAGTCGATAGGAGAGAGCGACAAAGGAAGACTTGGAGGAATTTTGAAGATAGTGCCTTTTGTCTTCTATTTCATTTTGTTTTAACTTTAAGTTTAAGTGAGAGAGATACATTTTATTGTAATAACTTAGACTGTCAGGACACTTCAACACTTCACAAGGTCCATTGCCTAAGTCATTGTTCACTTGGGGACCTCGTCGGCTTTTTCGCATTTTTTGACTTCTTTTTTTATTTTGTATCATAAGTTTTGAATTTTTCGACTTTCTTTTTATTTGCATTGTGTTATTGAGCCATAGAATAAAATTGCTTGATTGATAGAGTAGGACCAAAGCCCTAATTGACTTGCATGTACCTATAGATTTGTGCTTGGACTTAGTCAAATCTAATTTCTCTTCACTTAGACTTAAAACCGTGTGTCGTGAGAGGCCTCCATATAGCGCTTGCAGGACCCACTGTGGTGGACACCAAGGAGCCTCCAAGATCAGACTCTTGGTTTCCTTCTAGGTGTTTAGAACTTGTTCAGCATGATAATAGCAATTACTATTCTACGGCGATTTCATTGGTTGAATTGCATATAGTGTAGGTTTCAATTCTTCTTAGAATCTTACACGAAGAGAGTTGGAGGCAAGGTGAGCATTTCTATTTTAACGCACATCATTGATTTACGCTTGCATTGTTTTTCCGACTCTCTCCCTCTATTTTTAACCACCTAGGATTCTAAACGTATTGATCCCTTGTTAGGTCTCGTGCATTCTTATTAAAAATCCAAAAAAGTGGTAATCAATAAAATCAGGAATGCTAACTTTACTCAACTATAAAATCAAAAAGAAAAATCCTTATCTTGGGGAGAGTAACACCCTCATTGTAATCACATTTTATTCTTGATAAGTACATACTAAGCATTAGTGTCCCAATCACATGCCTACCTATGTGCTTTGTACAACTTTTTGAAATTCACCAAACTTTAAAATTAATAAGATACAAAGATCGAACTTTCACGGTCATCACTGTGTTGAGTTGATGAATTGAGGGATTTTTCTGTTGATACTTGTGTTCGTTTGTGTGTATATTCGATCTTCTCTGCACATTTATGCCTTTTTCTTGCATTTCTTGACTTAACTTGTGTGCTCTCTCGATACCTTTCTTTTGTTTCGGAGTTGGCAGACTGGAGTGATTTTATCCGGACTTTGTGAATCTTGCTTCCTCTCTAGCCGGTCCACCTCCATTTTACCCGGAGAACTTTGCTCCTGATTTCTCTTTTTGTACATATCTGCCTCATCCACAGTTTCAGGAATCGGACTTTTACTTGCCACCACCTTCACATTTCCCACCATCTCACCCATCCAAGTTTGAGCTGTTATAGTAACCTCTTATGGGAACCGCTCTTGAGTACATGACTCGGTTGATGGAGCAGATGAATTAGAGGATTGATGATCTCACTAGCCTAAATAAGAGCTACGCTGCCACTTCACCACCCAATTTGATGCATTCATTTAAGGTTTCCTATGAGAGCTTGCAATCACCCAAAAACAAAAAAAATGAGAAAACCCTAAAAATACAAAAGATTATGGGAGATACATTATCAAGTCAGCTTGTGATGAGAGGGCACCTTTGCCAAACCCTTTGACCACACACACATCCACTACAGTTCCCACCTTTGCCCCCAAGGATGACATTGTACAGACTGCTCTTAGTCATCCTTGTGATTCGTATCTCCTCCCTTGTATGGAGGAGATCCAAAATTTAAAAAATGTTGGTTGAACCAGAAGTGGTGGTAGCTATTCATGAGATTATTGAGGCCCCACTTCGCCAGGATATGAACCAATTATCTGCGTACACCCAAAAAGATAAAGAGACTACGTAGAGACGAGTGACACATCCTCACCATGGCCACTGCTACGCCATCACCCACTCTCCACATATTAGGAAAGGGAACACGGTTACACTTCTTGTGAGATGCAACATTTCTAACTATTCTAGTGATCACACTCTCCTTGATGGCAGTGCTTCGATTAATATAACAATATTCTCATTGGTACAGTCTATTCACTTAGGGCCTCTCACGAAGACCAGGATGATTTGCGAGCTTGTTAATGGATCAATAAGAGGTTGAATGACATTCTTGAGAACGTCGTCATTCAGATTCAGGGCATGAGCTTTACTATTGATTTTGTTGTATTGCCCATGGAGACCTCCACCCCTGTGGAGTATCCTCTGATCATCCTGGGACAACCATTCCTTGCCTCTGCGAGAGTCGTTATTAATTATGGATCTGTAGAGATTCGCTTTCATTCTACTGACGAGAGCATTGTCTTGAACACTGCACCCACCACTAACTAGAGACCTACATCTGATGTGTGCTAGTGTTAGCTAACCCCTAGGACTATGATCTATCTATTGATATCAGAGAGGTTTTCTTTGTGATGGATAAGACTGAGACCCGAGAATTCCTTTTCAGGGAGGAAGACTCAAAAAGCATAGACTATGGAGTCCCCCATTCCAGTGAGTGGTGATGCATTGATGACATCCATGGTATTTACACTGTAGACACCTTAGAGTAGAGGGCAGATTTAGTAAAGATTGCATAGGCCAAATTTTACCTTACTACTTTCATCAATAAATTTGGTCCTTTCTATTTTGACTTAGCAGAGACTTCCCAGGCTGAGCATGACCACACTACTTCCACTGACCAATTTGTGCCTTTCCGCTCTGAGACCAATGAGGATCTTCATCATGTCGATCCTGATCAGGTTGAGTCAGTTGAGGACCATGATATCAACCTGCACCTTGTGAGATCCAGTCTTATCGGTCACGCAAGAAGGTATCGTTTCTACCTTCTTTATCTCTGTACAACCTCCACTTTGTATATCCACTTTCATTTTCTTCTTTCCATCTACTGTTTTTGCTCATCCACCCCGTCTGCGTGTTTGCCTTGCTTAGGACATACTTTGTCCTAAGTATAGGGGGTGGATGAGATGGGTGTTCATTCTTCGTTATGTTTCATCACTCTTATTGTTTCCTATACTTAGGGATCTTTTACCCTAAGTAGGGGAGTGATGAGTACATTCTCCCCTCGTATATTTCCTTTTTATTGATTTCTTTCTTGATCCCCCCCCCCACAACTATCTCCTCTCTTTGTCTATACTTTGGGATATCTCACCCTAAGTATAGGAGGAGACAAACTGAGTTGTGATCTATTTATTCCCACCCTTAACCCTCCTTGCATGTAACTATAGCTTGCTATACTTAGGATTATTTCATCCTCAATATAGGGGGGACGGTTGACTTCTCATTCATTGATTACTTCTTTCTTCTTTCGTTGTTGTCGTATAGGCTCTTTTATACTCAGTACGAGCTATGTCTCCTTTTTTCTCTCTGATCTATGAGGACATAGCTCAAGCTAAGTATAGGGGGTCATATATACTTTATATTTACTTTAGTAACCTTAGTATGGCTAATTAATAGAAAAATTAACACACACCCCTAATTCTTTGTATATACTAATTAATAAATCAGGTTAAAAATAGTTTTTGCAAAATGTTTAAAAAATAGTTTGAAAGTTTTTTTAAAATATCTTTTGAAAACTATTTGAAAAATGTTTTGTCAAATATTTTCAACCTTTGTAAAAATGTTTTATTTGTAAAAATGTATTTTCTTTCTTTGAAATAAAATATTTTGAAAATCTATTTGCAAATGGTTTGGAAATGCAAAATATTTTGAATAATCTATCTATAATTTTTGAAAAATCTTTGCAAAATGATTTTCAAACTTTGATTTTTTTGTAAAAATTATTGTCAAATTAATTTGCAAAATAAAGTTTTCGAAATATTTGTGAAAATATTTTCATATTATTTCGAGAATTGGGTATATAATAAAAACCCTTTATAAACCTTTTATGTACAATCGTGTAAACTCCTAAATCCAAATTCTTGTAAATCTAAGATGTACGCCGGCGTAAATATGTGCACATATTTCTTTGCCAAAACCTCTTGCTTTTTGAAAAATCCTTAAATGTTTGTAAAATTAAAAATCCCAAAAAAAATTGCAAAATCTTTTCAAAAATTGCATAAAAAATTGCAAAACTTTTTCAAAACCCATAAAAAGTTCAAAATTAGAAAAATGCGTCACAAAAAAAATTCATTACACTGTGCATATCATTTGCATTTTTCGGATTGAATTTGATAAACAAGTCTAAGTAAAATCTAAATATTGGAGCTTGGTTGGACCTAAATTTACTTAATCACAAGAACCTTATAGGAACTAGAATTGAGATACTTCATGTCTTCTAGACTTAATTCTTTAAGACCACAGAACTTAGTTCAATGTCATCTTGACTACCTAAATAGAATATTTCAAAGCACGCACACGACTCTTGTTGACAATGAGCTAGATTGCTGATAAAGCTGAAAATCGGTTTCGCGGCTTTTTTAGAGAAACGTGGTCGATGTAGAAAAAGACGCGAAAAATACGATCTCAGTTCGTATCAAACAAATTCGGTTTTCCGAAGGAAAACCTACACTAAATATTTAACCAGGTAAGTGTGCATGGGTCGAACTCAAGGAGGCAGAATAGAATCTTTTGATTTTTTCGGTGAAATTTTTGCAATTTTATTTTTGCAATTTTATTTTTATCTCTTCTTAAAGTGATTAAGGAAAGAAACTCTTTTTTATTTGATTTTTATTTTTTTTATTTATTTGATTTTATTCTTTTCAAATTTTTATTTAATTTTCAAAAGTGATATTTTTCAAAATGATTTATTTATTATATAATAAGTGGAAATATGTAGGTGATACAATATAGTAGGTGGAAGCAGGTCGAGCAGCTGAACTCGAACAACGCAAGAAAATAAATCAAAACGATGCATTTTTCAACAAAATAAAAACACGAAGAAAACATGAAAAAAACTCACGAAAATTCAATACTAAGTAGATGGGGTAGTTGCGTAACTACTCTAAAGAAATCATCAAAAACAGAGGTCAAACGTGATCAAAACAACCCCTACCGCCCAGGGCATAAGCGTGAAAAACTATAAAATTTGTTTTACAAAAAGGTCCTTCGGGGACTGTTTTGTAAACAAAATACAAATGTATTACATTTAGGTCCTGGGGAGCGGGTATAAACTCTGGAAAAGCCCCTGGGTTTAAGTTGCAACTTTCACACCGGTTCGCTGTGGACGGCCGCAATTAGAAGTTGCCCGCGCTGATCCAATGCTTGCGGGTGCGCCACGTGTCGCGCACCTGTACTCCTGGGCGTTAGAACTGTTCTTGAATTTGTTGGAGTTCTGACTAACGGAGTGGCTTCTCATCGGAGGGCTGATCTGACTGTAATCGGGAGAGGTGATCAGCTACCACATTCTTTACTCCAGGTTTATCTTTGATATCCAAATCGAATTCCTGAAGTAATAGAATCCATCTAAGAAGGCGTGCCTTAGCATCCTTCTTTTCCATTGAAAATCTGATAGCTGGGTGATCAGTGTAGACTGTGATTTTCAAGCCAAGCAGATATGATCGAAACTTATCTAACGCAAACACTACTACCAACATCCCCTTTTCTGTCACTGTGTAATTTCTCTGAGCATCGTCTAAGGTTCTGCTGGCATAGTGAATGGCAACGGGAAGTCCATTCCTCCTCTGTCCTAATACATCCCCGACCGCAAAATCTGAAGCATCCGTCATGATCTCGAAGGGTAGAGACCAATCAGACGGCTGTAGGACAGGAGCACTGATAATCTTCTCTTTCAAATTGAGGAAGGCACTAAGACATTTATCATTTAACATGAACTCGATGTCTTTGCCTAGTAACTCAGTTAACGGTCGGGCAATCTTGGAGAAGTCTTGGATAAACCGTCGGTAAAAGCCGATGTGCCCCAGAAATGACCGTAACTGTTTGATGTTAAATGGTGGCTCAAGTTTCTTAATGACATCCACCTTGGCAGGGTCAACCTCCATGCCTCGCTGGGAGATGACGTGCCCCAACACGATCCCGTGAGTAACCATAAAATGGCTCTTTTCCCAGGACAAAACGAGATCTACCTCACAACACTTTTTCAGAACATGATCTAGGTGCGCTAAATAATCGTCAAAGGACTAACCATAGACCGAAAAATCATCCATAAAAACCTCTAGAAAATCACCGACCATGTCTGCAAAAATAGCAAGCATGCACCTCTGGAAAGAAGCAGGAGCATTGCACAATCCAAAGGGCATCCGTCTAAAGGCATACGTGTCGAACGGACATGTGAAGGTGGTTTTCTCCTGGTCTTCAGGAGCAATTGATACCTGGTTGTATACGGAGTAACTGTCAAGGAAACAGAAGTACCCCTTCCCTGCCAACCGTTCTATGACCTGGTCTATGAAAGTCAAAGGGAAGTGGTCCTTCTTCGTCGCGGTGTTCAGCTTTCTGTAATCAACACATACTCGCCATGACGTGGTTATTCTCTTTGGAATCTCCTCTCCACTCTCATTCTTAACCATCTGAATTCCCGACTTCTTCGGGACAACATGTAATGGGCTACCCATTCGGAATTGGATATGGGATAAATGAACCCTACGTCACACCATTTCGTGATCTCTTTCTTGATAACTTCTTGTAACACCGGATTCAGCCTACGTTGAAACTCTCTGGAGGGTTTGCTGTCGTGATCGAGATAGATATGATGTGAACGCAAAGTAGGATTAATCCCGCGGAGATCGGATACAGTCCACCCAATCGCCTTGTGGTTTCTTTCTAGAATCTCCATCAAACTAGATTCTTGATCATCGATCAAAGTTGAGCTGATAATGACCGGAAACCGTTGATGTGGACCCGTAAGGAAAGCATATTTCATGTTTGGTGGCAAAGTCTTTAGTTCTGGTAAGGTAGTATATGTATCTGCCGAGACATCCTCTATATGTGTACGGGGATCTGTATCGGTTGTGGATGTATCTGCAATTTGGTTATTTACCATCTCAATGTGCTTTAGAGTCGGACTACAGAAGATGTTCAAGACATCATCCGACTCCTCAGAATGATCAGAAGAGAATAACTCACGCAAATGGAACTCTGAATCATCTGAGACGGAGGAATCGTGTAAAGTTTCTAAGTCTGAAAGATCTGCATTAAACTTCTTAGAATTCGGATCCCTTTTCTTTTCATCATCCAGACTAAAATATAAGGTTTCGTCAGAAGAATCACCCCCTGTGGTCTCGGACCCATCCTCAGTTAGGAAATCTTGGGTCTCTACTCGATACCTTTCGAGGTCGTCAAGACGAACCTCATCCATGTAATCGCAGGAGGCTAAAGAACTCAGAAAATCCAAAGATGCATCACTGAAGGTGTTAGATTCTCTCGCCATCTCTATATGTACCTTTTCGCCCTCGGTACGAAGTGTATCGTAATCGAAGAGGGCCTTTGCGGTCTCTAGAATAGGCCTCCCGAGAATGATCGGGGTAAGGTGTAACTATGTAGGGCAATCCATGTCCAGGACCGTAAAGTCCACTGGGAATTGCAGACCTTTCACGGTTACAATAACGTTCCTAAGTATACCCTTAGGTCTCTTTACAGATCTATCAGCAAACTGAAGGATCACGCGGGATTTGTAAAGAGGACCTAACTCGAGCTTATCGAGTAAGGAATAGGGTATCAGATTGATTGAGGAACCGTTATCTAATAGAGTGCGATCGAAATCGGCTTTTGCGATATCGCATCTGACATAATGTGCACCTGAGTCTTTCTTCTTCTTCAGTAGCTTATTCTGTATCAAGACATGTTTCTCTGTTCGGGATCTCTTTTTCCTAAGCATGGTGCATCAGTTTTTCAATTGATTCTTAAGCGTAGGAAGCTAATCTAAGGCATCATGAAGCGGGATCTTCAGGAAGATATGATCTTTGAGTAATTTTTCGATCTCTGGATGATCAACAATCTTTTTGATATTTTTCTTTCCTTTTCCAAACAAAGCATCGGGAAAAGGAACAAAATCAGAAGTCAGAAAATCAGGATTTTTATTGATAGTAGAATCAGCTTGTACATCGAGAGTCTCAGAATTATTTACAAAACTCTCTAAGACAGGGGAAGAAAGATTTTTTTTCTCGGGGCTCTCTGCCTGATCTGGCGTGATGTCATCGTCTGATTCACCAGTGTCTATATCTGTTGTGTTGGCATCACTCCCGTCTCTTGATTCTGCATAGTGGTCCTCATCATCTTGCGGTTTCTCCTCCTCGGCTTCAGAATCATGGTTCTGCTCATGCTCCTCTAGTGCCCTCTCCTCTTCTCCAGCAGGTGCTTGTGGTGATCTACCGCTCCTGAGACAAATGAAGTTAGATAAAAATTCAGGAAACGAGATCTTACATGTAGTGTCTACCTGATCTGGATGCCTCCTCTTGTTGTTCGGGTTCATCTGAGGTTGGGCTGGGAGAGTGGTCTTCGGCACGGTTAACTCGTCCAGACGACGGTTAACCTGCTCCATCTCAATCTTGTGTGCAATCTAGAGCGTACTCAGCATATCCATGATCTGGTTGAGCGCCTAGGCCTGTGAAGACATCTCTGGTTCGGTGTAGTGGCCCTGGCTTGCTCCTCTCTCCTGCCTCGGCGTGTAATGCTGAGAGGTGGAAGGCTGAGAGTATCGCTGCAGTGTGAAGGAAGACTGTTGCGGCTGCTGATAAGGATAATTGAATAATGAGCAGGGTGCTGATATGAGTGCGGTCTCTGATGGTATACATTCGGGTGAGACTGCAGTGGCGTGAAAGTCTGACGGTGCTGAAATTGTGGGCGTCCATGATGTGGATGACCGTACGGCTGCTGCGGTTGTTGATTCGGTATACTCGGCTGCTGCATCGGAGTATACCAAATTCCATTGATCTCGAGATTGGCTTGCGGCTCCACCTCCATCTCTGCGGTGCTGGTGATCTAGACGGGATTGGCATGAGACTGATCCTCATGCCAATCAATCTGCGAAATCTCGAACTCGCTCTGGACGTAGTGGATCTGACAGGTGGGTGGAGCGGGTGCGATCCTCCGTGCTGGTTGCGTATTCGAAGAAGTCTGGCTCTGCTGGTACTGGAGCTAAAGATCAGAGACCTTCTTCGAGAGATCACTCAGCTGCTGAGGTAGAGATGAGAGTTTCTCCAACTCTCGCAGCGGCTGTATGTCTTGGACCTGCTTCTGAATCACGTCCACCAACATCAATTTTTCGTTAATAAATCCCATGTTGGTGTTGGATTCAGAATCTGAGATATTCGCCACCTTGTGATGTTCTCGGTGATGTGGTGGCTGCGGGGCTTTCTGAAATGCCCGAGTAGAGTCTACGACTCTCGAGTTCTTGGCCATCCCTTCGAAGATGGCCCAGACTGACTTGGCGTCCTTGTTCAAGTAGCTTCCGCCACATGCGGCACTCACGAGCCCCTGAATCTCCGACTGGAGTCCTCCAAAGTAGTTTTGCACGAGCACCTTCATCGGGATCTCATGATGCGGGCATCTCTCCGTAAAGTCCTTGAATCGATCCCATGCCTCATGGAATGATTCGTGCGGCAATTGAGTGAAGTTGGAGATCTGGCTCCTCATCATGTTCGTCCTTCCCAGAGGAAAATATTTGCGCAGGAAGGTGGACTTCAGGTCGTCCCATGTAGAGATTTCCCTCCCCAGATGACTCAGCCAATAAAGAGCCTTATCGGCTAAGGCAAAGGGGAAGGCCTTGAGGCGTACGGCCTCCTACGTGACTCCTGGATAGCAAGTCGTTCCGCAATCCATCTCGAACTACTGTAAAAGTGTGAACGGCTCCTATGCGGCATTCCCATAGTACTTTGGAAGCAAATAGATGAAGGACGGTCTCTATTCGTATGGCCCTTGATTCGGTGGTAGCCGAATCCAATGGTGGAGCATTCTTGCGCCCGGGTCATACTCGTCCCGTAAAGTCGCGGGAACCGCAGGCGATAACTGGTTCCCGGCCCCTGCTCTCAGCGTGGCTATTTCAGCCCGTGGTTCATTCTGAACTCTAAATTGTTCTCGAATGTGAATATTCATCTGTTGTAGTGTGTCGAGAATGCCAGTAGTAACATCTGCATTTGGTTCCGGTCTTCCCTCCTGATGTTCCCCAGCTGGTGGCCTCTCGTCTGATGCTGGTCCTTTGCCGCGAGCCATCTGATCGTCTGTGAAATGAAAACTCTCGTAAGAACTCAGCGAAAAGTATGCGGGAGATCTAGATGATGTATTGAGGCAAGGTTCTGCCTCAATAGTCTGGTCAGGAGGCGAGGGAGTCTGGGTCTGACTCGCCTTGAGATCTGATGGGACCAGCTCGGGAAGAGGGTTATCCCGAGCCTGTGAAGAAGTACGCTCGACGGTGGAAGGTCGAGAGCTCACGGAGTCTAAGCAGAAAAGCTGTCGAGACGTCATCTTCGATGTCAAGAGATTTGATCGGGAGAGCACGTTTTACGATTCAAATGAGGAAGATAAATGCGAATGCCGCGGAAACTCATGCCCCATAAGTAAACACAAAGCAAACCCCGTGTTCACCAACTCAACCCGATGAAGACCATAAGAGTTTGGTCTTTTTTTCTTTTCGATTTTAGGGTTGTAATTAGCAAACAAGTTTTGCGGTTATCGCGGGCTGAGCGAGCCAATAGGTGCCCGATGGTTTCTCCGAAACACTGGCCCGAGTCCTTACAAAAGACCACTCGCACTCAGCTAGTATGGGAGTAAGTACGGACCGTTTCCGGCTACCGTGTTACTTGAGGATGGAGCCTTGCGTAGTGTCCTCTAAACCTCCCACTCTGCTAAGTAAACCCGGACCGTTTCCGGCTACCCGAGCTTACCCACTGAGGAACAGTGATCATGTGTATGAACCCAGTAGTATTTCGCAGGAAATACGGGGTTTTGGGCTCTAACCTTATGGGTCGGCTCTCTAGCTCGCGCACTCTGAGAAGTGTGCGGGGGTTACTCTCCCAAAACAAATGAATCGGTTTTACGGCTTTTAAAGTCAGATATGATTAGCAGTCCCGATTTTAGTTTGTGGTTTTGTAATTTTTTTGGGTTTTTTTTCAAGCAGCGTCTACCGATTTTTTTTTCTTTTTATAAAAACCCTAAAAGCATGCACCTAGGTTGCGAGTCCTAAAACTAACTACGTCGGCGCAATTAGATAGAGTCGAAAAATCATAAACAAGCACCTAAAAAGACGCGGAAAACCGATAGTCAGAGAAAAACCGTTGGTGGGTGCTCTAATCCCTCGGATACACGGTATCCGACGAATCAGACCCCGAAAAAATGGGGAGGTTTGTTTATTATTTGTTACAGCTTCTCTCCCTTTCTCTCTCTTTACAAAAAAAAATATTCTAACTACTCTGCCGTCTGCAGCCGACTCATGAAGAAGGAGCCAACCTCTGCTCTTTCAACTGATTCGACTTCCGAAGAAGCCGTCTGATCCTGCAGGCCCTGCAAAAATAGTTATATGTTCGAAACCGTACGAAATCAATCGAGAGAAGAAAGCTGAGAAAGCTGTAAGAAAAGCCGAAAGAAAAACTATGAAAACAAAACACGAAGAAAAGCCGTACGAAAAACCGTACGGAAAACGAAACAAAAAGAAGAGAGAAAAATAAAATCACGAAGAAAGGAAAAAATCAAAAAGTTCTAACGCCTCCCTGACAACGACGCCATTTTGATAAAGCTGAAAATTGGTTTTGCGGCTTTTTTTAGAGAAACGTGGTCGATGTAGAAAAAGCCGCGAAAAATACGATCTCAGCTCGTATCAAACAAATTCGGTTTTTCGAAGGAAAACCTACACTAAATATTTAATCAGGGAAGTGTGTCTGGGTCGAACTCAAGGAGGCAGAATAGAATCTTTTGATTTTTTCGGTGAAATTTTTGCAATTTTATTTTTATCTCTTCTTAATGTGATTAAGGAAAGAAACTCTTTTTTTATTTTTATTTTTTTATTTATTTGATTTTATTCTTTTCAAATTTTTATTTAATTTTGAAAAAGGGATATTTTTCAAAATGATTTATTTATTATATAATAGGTGGAAATCTGTAGGTGATACAATATAGTAGGTGGAAGCGGGTCGAGCAGCGAACTCGAACAACACAAGAAAACAAATCAAAAGGATGCGTTTTTCGACAAAATCAAAACACGAAGAAAACATGACAAAAACTCACAAAAATTTAATACTAAGTAGATGGGGTAGTTGCGTAACTACCCTAAAGAAATCGTCAAAATCAGAGGTCAAACGTGATCAAAACAACCCCTACAGCCGAGGGGCATAAGCGTAAAAAAACTATAAAATTTGTTCTGCAAAAAGGTCCTTCGGGGACTATTTTGTAAACAAAATACAACTGTATTACTTCGGGGACCTAAATGTAATTTCCGGAATCCTGGGGAGCGGGTATAAACTCTGGAAAAGCCCCTTGGGTTTAAGTTGCAATTTTCATACCGGTTCGCTGTGGACGGCCGCGATTAGAAGTTGCCCGCGCCGATCCAACGCTTCCGGGTGCACCACGTATCGCGCACCTGTACTCTTGGGCATTAGAACTTTTCTTGAATTTGTTGGAGTTCTTACTAACGGAGCGGCTTCTCCGAATTATCTCGAGCAGCCTATCGTGGTCTTTGGCTCTCCGGCGGGGCCAGAGGGGTGGCTCCTCCACCCCTCGAGCTCGCCCGCGGTGGCAGGTGGTCAGAGGTGACTCTGAGCGGCGGTGATTACTCGAAGAATACGGCGGTCTCGTTGATTCTGGAGGGTTGATGAAGACTGGCGCGCCTCCTTTGAGGATGAATTCTGTGAAGAGGAGACTTCCAAATGTTCTTAATTTTTTGCTCCTGATCGAAAATGGATCTGCAAATAAAGGATTGATGTGCTTGATTCACGAAGAATCGGCCAAAGGATTAAGATTTGCAAGATCGCAAAGTGATGCAAAATTCGATTTCCAGACTTTATTGTGCGGTGCGTGAAAAGGATGATGGAGTGAATCACAATTTGAATCGAGTTTGAAGATGGATTTAGACCTAGCGATTACGTCTGATGACTAATATATCTAATCACAGTGATTAGTATCGCTAATCGACGCACGAAGATCGAGAATAAATCCGATAAGATGGAGGAAGAAGGTCTGGGGAGTCAAGGTGTATTACCTGGACTGAAGCTCGACGGTCGACCTTTGGCCGGAGCGGAACGTTGCGGTTGCGGCGATGCAAGAAGAACACCTCCTTGGAACTCTTCCTCCGACGCCCCTCCTCCACGCGCGGCGTCTCCTAGCTGCTGTCACCACCGAGGAAGGCCGGTATATGGTGGAGAAGATGGGGGGTCGACTACTGGAGCAAGAGCTTCAAGGTATTGGGAAGGTTAGTTGCTAATGGCGGAACTTTGGGGTTTAAATAGATGGGATGTGTGGGCTCCAAGTCTAGATCGAAGGGTCAGCGATGGAGGGGTAGTTAGGTGAATAGGATCGAAGGTTTAGATCGGTTGGAGAGGTTAGGAGCTGCGCGGGAGAAATCAGGGAAGTTGGCCGGTCAGAGCAGATAGGCCAAACTGCTTCTTGGAGAAGACAACCCAGGTGCTGACAAGTGTCAGCACCTGGTTGGCCAGGAGCTTGAAATTCATTGAAAATTAGATATTAAATAGGAAATAAGGTTATTTTAAATAGGTTTAAATACAAGAAAGGTAAATAAATTAATTATCTAATTTATGAAATAAATATTTTTTATAAATAATAAATATAATTCAAAATATAAATATTATAGGTTTTAGATTTTTAATTTAATAAATAAATAATTAAAAATTAAATTTATATTTTATTAATTATTATAACAATAAATAAAGCTTGTAGAAATTTTTATGGATTTTAAAAAGTTAATTTACATATTTTAATAAATGAGGGTAGTATCTAGTTAGTTCATTTATACCTATAATTTAGGGTTTTTGATTTTATTAAAATAATAAATAAATTCTCAAAATTATGAAATAAATTAGGGTGAAAATACAAGATCATGAAATAATTAAAAAATTATAAAATTAAGAAAACTATAAATAATGTGTGTTATATAAAATAAATAGCCCAAAAACCCCTTTGTCTTTTGGTCCCAAAACCGACTTTTTGCAAACGGACTCCGAATTCGATGAAACCACCTTTATTAATTAGAGAATATTATTTTATGAACTTTAAAGGTGAGTAGAGTGAAATTGGAGTTCGTATGAGGAAGTTATGATGTTTGGAAGTTGAGATTTTGACAATTTATAGGCTAGGTTTCTTGGCATATATACATGGTAATATTTTTTAACTTATTTTTATATTTTTATATACATTTTTAGAAATAATTAGGAAAAGGGTTTGGTGAAAAATATGTACATATGGATTAATTAAAAATCTTTGAAGTTTTGTATTTATTGTATAAGTAGTAAAAGGTGCATGTGTGTGTTAATTGATTTTTAGGTTTTCTTTCCTTATCTCCCCCTACTTATTGGTTTGTCGATCAATCCATGCTGACTTGGTCTCGAGGGTTAGGCTATAAATATACCTTTCAGTTATATTTATATTTTAAGTCATATTATATATATTTACATATATTCAATCTGCCTTTTCTTTCTTTTCTTGTTCTTTATTTATTTACATGATTTTGATGGTTAAAAATGGCTTTTTATTCATGAATGAGGATTTATTAAAAGATGGAATTTAATGACTATTTTCATGCATTTGTTAAGGGTTTTAAGACAAAATGCGACAGAAAAGTTAATGAATCATGGATTCATCACTTGCACACCTACACTTTACATTTGCTCGCCTTAGTTGAAGTAGTAAAGGGTTGGATTTGCCAAGATGAGACACAAGCCAATGGAAACATCGGAAGTCACACATTTGTGGCCATTGTACCTCAACTCGGTCCAGTAGCCATGAGGTCTTATGACAGAAGCTGTGGGTTGCAATAGTGCCTCAAAAGAGGGATAGCCTACTGGCTCAAGTGAAAAAAGTCCATATAAAAATGTTGTTGTATATAGTATTCAAAAATATAAAAATAAAAAACACCAAAAAGAAAAGATGGACAAATTTCCAAGAAAAATCAATTCACGTTGGAGTATGTACATAGATGTATAATCAATAAGCAAGCTTGAGCTTCAAAGTTAGATATTTGTGAGCCTACAGCTAGATGACTTGGCTACACTGGTCAAGCATCCAAGGATAGATAGATACACTGGCTATCATCCATTCTTCTCTCAACCTCCTCTTCTTGAGCATGTAGTAATTGAACTTAGAAGGGAATACCCCGCTTCTCGAGGAAAGGATTGTTAGATTGGGGAATTACGGTCACCATGTTGGAGAAGGCTGAATTTTACATCTTTAGTCGAGGAGAGCAACATATCACACACAATATCCAAGATAGAGTCATAATCATAAGAGTTTGCATATGAGTTGACTTGTTCTGACTTAGCTATTGAGGAGACCTAAGTAGAGTGTTGTGATTCTCGAAGGCTGTTGTGTTTCAATTCTCTTTCCCAATAAGGTTCCGACCTCACCTAAAATCCAAAGATCCGACTTAAGCTCCAAACTTTGATTTTATGAAGACAAGTTCGAGAATTAAAAACAATCTAAGTTTTTTCCTTTTTTATTTTTTATTTTCTTTTCTGTACTTATAAGCATAAGTGTTTGCTAGGGACTAGCAAAGTCAAGTATAGGGGTTGATGAGTCTCCATTTCATCACCTTTAGGCCTTTATACCCTAGCTAAATGCATGTAAATAGCATTGTTTTGCATGAATTAAGATTCATTATTGATTATGTAAATATTGGATAGAATACATTGTTTAAAAATAAAATAAAGAATAAAGAAATAAAGAAAAAGAAATAAAATATCAAAGGTATTTTATGACCCCAAACCCAGAGACCTAGGCAACATGATGATTAGGTCGACAAGGAATAAAGTAGGAGGAGATAAGGGCCAAAAATACAATAAAGATCCTATTTATTTATTCTTCAATAATCCATTTTTGGGACCTATTTTGTTATTTATTTTAGTACTCCAAATAAAGAAACTTTGTACATGAAAATTGTAGATCAAAATATACAGAAAAATACAAAATGTACTTTTCACAAAAATAATACAAATTGTTCATTATATACTCAGAAAAAAATTCCAAAATCCAAACTTCCCAGACCCATATCTTCTCCATATGAACTCAAAATGCATCGAAATCACTTTAATTGTATATAACTTTTTATTATATATTACATGAAGTGGTTTCATTTAATTTGGATTTAAGATTCAGAAGTTAGGTTTTGGACACCTATTGTATAATATACATGAATAAAATATTCTTTTTATTTATTCTTTTTATTTTCAATACTTTATAATTTATAATTTTGTAAACATTCTTTATAATATATATACACATTTAAAATAAAATAAAACCATAAAAAATACAATAAAATAAAATAGATTATAAAAATACATAGATGAATTACCTTTACTTATACCTATATAATATATAGCTCTATTTATTTATGTGTACATATTACATTAGAAAAATACAATAAAATATAATTATGTGTATATAAATAAGTTATAAATATATAAATTATGCATATAAAATAATAAAATAAAAATTAAAAATAAAAATAAAAATAAAACACCTAATATATAGGTAAATATACCTATGTTTATTCTTATAAAAAGTACCATGTAATAAATTAGCCCGTGAAAATGAATAAAAATCATATCTAAAATACTACATAATAGTAAACATTTTTTATATTTTAATCAGAAATTAAATAAATCAATTACTAATTTATTGTTGAATTTCAAATCTGGTTTGTCTTTTTACAGGTGACGTGGCCCAATCAGGGTCCATCCCGTGTTGACTCGGGTCAGCTCTCTGACCCGAGCCCTAGGCTCGTCAGACTAGTTGTGCCAGCCCCCATTTTCGAATTTTTTCCTCATGATATATGGCTCCAGGTCATATATTGTCTTCATGAGTTGTCTTCACTATTCATCCTTGATTCTCATCGACCTCTCGCCTAGGGTTGAGCATCATCGAGTCAACCTTAAACCCTAGCCAAAGTTACCTCTTCACGCACGGTATATAATCACCTCCACCTTCTTTTTTGGATCCCTTTCACTCTGCTTCAGTCCGTCTTCTTGTGCTCTTCGGCTAGAGTATGGAGACAACAAGCTCGCCCATCATTTTTGAGGTGAGGCAAGCGACGTAGGAGGTCAATCCCAGTTCATCTTCACCGCTCATCGATGTGAGGTTCATCTCACGATTCCCATCCGCTTGAGGTTTGCTTTTCTTGATTTTTAGGTAGTTTTAGTTACTGCACTTGATTTTTTATTCTTACTTTACGATTTAATCATTAGGTTTAGCTAAGATTTAAGGCTTAACTTCGTCGGAGCTCTTGAGATCCGGCCACCTTTGTTCGATTATGATTCGTCGTATCATCATTGTTCTGGCCGCGCTTTTCTACCTCACTTCAAGCCTCGTCGCTTCTCCACCTCCGTCTTACCATCAGACCTCCAGATTTTCCCCAAATCTGAGACTGAGATCCTCTCCTCCACATGTCGTCGGACCTCACCCCTTCATCATTTCACCTTCGACGTCCACCAATAACAACCAAGACCCTACCCTTCACATCACCATTAGTTCTACTCTATCTATAGGTCGTGAAATGCACTTCTATGGGCTAGATCAACTTAAGAACAATGCTCAAGACCTTGCCGGAGAGCGTCGAGCTCCAGTGGTCTACCAGTGACCCCCAAACACATACGACACATCGAGGAGATGCATGGTGGTAGCCGGAGTGTTTAGAGATCATCGGAGGACTCTTAGGTGGTCAGAAGCACACGTTGCACCAGATCGAAGCTCGCCAAGGGTGAGTTCTTCCTTGTTCTTCCAGCATCCTCGAGCATCATCGCCCAGATTTAGCAACTGTAGTCCGATCAAAGGAGCCACGATCGTTGGATCCATTCCAAGGATCAAATCCATACTGTAGCTGCGAAGCGTCATCGTGCAACCATAGAGCGCCACGCGTCAAGTCAATCATCCTCAATCGCACGAGTTGCGCCTTTATGGGGTATTTTGCATCTTTGACCCCACTTTTTGTTTATTTTATTTGTCCTATAATATTTTATTCATGCCCTATATTTTGTAGACATTTTGCAAGTTGGGGCCCTGAGCTTTCATCTATTTGCATTTGAGTCCAGTCCAGCTCAGCTCATGTGTCGTCCCATGTGAGCAAGGCACTTTACGTGGAAGCCCTTGCGGGTTTTCTATTCTAGATTAGTACTTATAGTTTAAATATTGGTTGTAAAATTTTGGGTAATTTGTACTATAACCCTTAACTTTTATTTTAATTGCAAATGTACCCTTGCTAGTTCATTTATTTTTGTGCTTATTCTCTATTTTTAATAAATAGCATTCACACTCTAAAAACCATAAAAAATTAGGGATAATTGCCTCCTAGAATACTCTTTCACTCTATATTTTTAATTTTGCATCTTAGGCATTTTTCATATTTATAAAAAATAAAAATAGCATGGTTTTATCCCTGTTTGAATTAAAAATTCCAAAAAATATAAAACCTTTTTGAAAAAATCCAACAAAATTTATATTTATTTATTATTTTATTTTAAATCTACAGATCAAAATTCCCTAAAAATAAAAAAATGAAATTATTAAAAACTAAAAAGCCCCAAAATCTTTATGAAAATTATAAAAAAATCATTCAAAAATCCAATAATATTTTTATTTCTGTCTCTGAAATTTCTTTTATATTGTTAATGAAAAATAGTTTTGGAAATTTTTGACTTTATTTAATATATTTAAATTCAAAAAAATTGGCCTATTTATTTAATCCGTATTTTGGGACATTTTGTACTTTAAAAATAAAATTAGTAAAAAAATACCTAAAATCACAAAAATAGTAGAAAAAAATATAAAAATATATAAAGCATTCAATTCTGCATTTTTTGCTTATTTTTAGTTGTATTTATAATTGTATATACATTTTTATATAGTTCTATATGAAAGAAGAAGAAATTAAAAATCAGAAAATATAAAAAGAAAAAATATAAAATTAAAAACAAAAAATATAAAAAAGAAAAGAAAAAAACCATAAAAACATATAATTGAAAACCCACACAAAAATACAAATAAAAGACAAGAGAAAAGGACAGATTTTGGATTTAATTTCCCAATTTATCATGTTTGCTCCCTGTGTTCGACATTCTACACATACTTATACCTATACACACATTTTCTAGCGTTATAATAAATTTTAAATCCGCATTTTATTTTACATTGCTTGATCTATATTGTATGTTAATTGTTGAATTATTTGGGTTTCGTGAGCGGTCACTTCGACGACTGTCGATCCACCTTGTGGGTTGACAAGACCCTCATAAAACCCGAGTTTTCCGTCATATATATGTATATATATGTTACTTGTAACTCGTACTTTTGTATTTTCTATAAATATAGATAATACATTGGGTAAGGGTATGTGATAAATTAACTGTAAAGAATACACTCATTTAAAATATGCACATACCCCTAATACATTAACTCTTATCCGTTTTCAAAAATCCCCTTTGAAAAATTCAAAAATACCTAAAATTTTGAAAACTTTCTGAAAACTCCATAAAAAGTTTCAAAAATTTTTGAAAACCCCATAAAAATTCGAAATCAGAAAATGTATCCACAAAAAGATTTTCTACCTTACATTGCATAAGTATTTTTCTGAATGATTTTGACATTTGAATAGTTCAAATAAAATCTAAAGATTGAAACTTGGTTTAGACCTTAATACACTTAATTTCAAAGGAACCTATTAAGGATTGGAATTGGGACGCTTCAGGTCACGTCAGCTTAATTCTTTAGGTTCTATGAGACTATGTTCATGAGTCGATTCAATATGACTAACTCGAACCTTTCATGTCATATGTACGACTCTTGAAACAATGGCTTGATATGAGACCTCACACTTAACCTGTAGCTCAACCAAGATGGATTGTTGAAATATCTTGGAGTCTAAGTCAGGATGATACTAGGCTGCTTCGTCAAAGGTGGCTCAGGAATCATTCTTAGGGATTGTCGAAGCTAGTACTTCAACCCTATGTTCTTCTGGTAGCATGGGCATCTAATGACTAGAGAATGGATTGAAATAAAGCTTCAGATGAGGAATGGTTTGCTATCACAATTTTTCTTAGACCCCAAAATATGGGAGGAATAAAAGATGTTATATCTATCGGGGCAAAAAAAGAATGTAGAGCAATGCCAAATAAAGAAATACCCAAAAGAAGCCTATACCAAAAACTTCACAATTTTTGATCTTCTAGAAAAGGCATGCTTCTTGGTGGAGAATTAGTTACACTGGCCAAGCTTTACAAGGAAATATGATTACACTGGTCAATTTCCACTTCTTTTCCCTTTTTTCTGACCTCTCCCTAATTAATTGTCCACTAGAGCATACCTAAACTCAGAAGAGAATATTCATCTCCCCGAGGACGAGTTACCAGAGGAGGAGATGACTGGATAGTTCACAATTTATCTGGGAAGTGCTAACATAATTCACACATGTGGTACCTATCATTTCAGGGTTACAAGAGTATATTTTTGAAAGGGCTGTTCTGACTAGACTATTGAGTTGAACTGAATAGAGGAGCATAGAACTTAAGGGATGTTGAGTCACAATTCCTAACTTGAACATGGTTCCGAACACATTGATAATCCAAAGGTCTTAACTGAGCTCCAAACTTTGATTTTATGAAACAAGTTTAAAAGTCACCCTCATGTTAACTTCTTTATTTTCATTTTCTTTGTTTTCTCTTTTGCATTACTTATTCTCCGAATAAGTGTTTGATAGGGAATAGCAAAGGTAAGTATAGGGGGTGGTGAATACACATTCATTCAGCTTTATTCATTTACTTTGTCTTTAAATCTATAGATAAATACATGAAAATATGTCTAACTTGTACAAATTAACACATTGATTGTAAATAATGCATAAATATTTTTTAAATACAAAATAAATGAATAAAGAATCGAAAAGAAAAATAAAGGAAGTATTGTAAATATTGACTGACTATAAACCCTGAGACCAAGTCAATATTGACTTGGTTGACAAGGAATAAAGTAGGGGAAGATAAGATTAAAGAAACATAGACATAACACAAACACCTAGAAACCCTAGGTGCCCAATACACTACATATCTAACCAAACTTACACTAATTTATACACACTCTTACACACTTCAAATAAAGATGTTTTCAACACAAAACATGTACATAAAAATACATATAAAATACAAAAATAATTGCATATAAAAATAATGTACAGTATGACTGGGACATATAGATGAAAAAACCGTAATAAAACTTCACAGACCCATATCATGACCACATGACTTCAAAATTGACAAACTCACCTTTATTGCACTTTAAATTAAATTATCTATTTTATGAAGATAAAAATTGAAGTTAAGATACAAAAGGTAACTTTTTGGGTCCCATTGTATTATATACCTATACATTTTATGCATTTAATTTATTCTTTAAATTTTTAATCTTTTTATTTTTTTAAATACTTTTAAATATTATTCGACATATATTAAAACTAAAAACATTATATAAAAACATTAAAATAAATAATATATGAAAATGCATAGATATACTATACATATAATATACACACATCTATTTATTTAAGTTTAAAAATAAAGTCATAAAAATAAAATAAAAATATGTTAATATGTATTTAAATATATAAAATATGTACACAAAATTATATTTAAAATACAACATAAAAATAAAATATAAAATTCATAGGTATAAATACCTATAATTACACTTGTAAAATTAACCTACAATAAATAAGCTAATAAAAATAAATAAAATGCACCTAAAATAGTATATAAAATAATAAACAAATTTCACGCTGTAAGTTTTATTTAATCAAATCTTTTTCTATTTTATTTTCTATTTATTTCTAGTTTTACCCATGTTTGACTTCTTGTGTCCGACATGGACCAATGAGGAGGAGACGACTGTTGACCTAGGTCAACTTCCCTGCCTCCTCTATGGATCGGTCCGTCTGTTACTCTTACCACATTTTCTCTAATTTTTCCGATGCACCTCAGATCTCATCTGCCTCTGATTTCTTCAGCAATGTTCTTCGCCCAATGATCAGCTTTCATGTGAATCAATGCTCGATCATGATCAACCATCAATTCACGTAATAGGCGAAGATCCCTTCAGAGGAAGCCTTGTATATAATGTCTCCTCCACCCATTTTTGAAAACCATTCCTTTCTACCTGATCTTTCTCCCCAAAAATCATTGTCGGAGCTTGCCCTTCAAAGTGGAGCCTCCTGATTGAAGGAGCGGAGGAGGAGCGGAGGAAATGATTCACCATCATCGAACGTCTCCTCATGGTTATTTTGTTCCCGACCATCCTTGGTCTGGTGAGCTTTATTTTCATGTCTTTTCAATTCCTAGGAGTAGCAGTAACTTAGGTGTGCACTTTGTTTCTTTGATTCTATCCATTTTATCCTAAAAATCAAAATCATAGTTCGTTGAGCTATGAGCTCTAGTATATGTTCAGCATGTATTCGACCATTGGCTGACCACCTGACCATCTCCACAACTTCGACCCTTTGCCATCCATCATCTCGATCCATTTCCACCCCTGATCTTTCTCAGATCAGGGAGACTAGTGCTTGATCTCTGCCTCTGTTCGGAGCACCTCCGCCCATCCATTCCAGCCTACATTTTTTCTCATCTGAGGATCGAGGAGCTTCAGCCTTGAGCCTTGAAGCTTCTGGTGCAGGCTAGAGCGTGAAAGGATCCCATCTGGGGGTCGAATCGCTCAGTCATGTATCTCTCGATGCTCGGACCTTCTCTGACTTTCCAGACCTCTACCGATGTGGTCTAGAATTTTGTGACCCATCTCCCAGATGCGGAATCATCTCAGGAAAGTTAAGAACATCTCAGCAGCTCAAGGGACTGTAGGGATCAAGTAGGAGGCTTGATTGAATCTTAGCCAGGAGAGGCTTCTTCCTAGTTCTTCCAGGCCCTCTTGATCGTCGGATCAATAACAAACTTCACGTGGAGCAGCAGTCGTCCGATCAGGCGCCAAGCAACCGTCAGATCAGAGGGATGATCCAATCTCCCCCCTCCATCCACGAACCATCATTAGCTGTCTAGCTTGCACCCTGTGGATAAGTCGAGTGATCGCAACTATCCACAAGCGCACGTTTGGGGGTATTTTGCAACCTAACCCCCTATGTCTTTTGTATTTATTGTTTAGTCTATAAACTTTTATTTGCAGTTGTATAAGTTTTGTAATATTTACACTTGGGACCCTAGACTGTTTATATTTCACTTTAGTCTAATGTCATGCCACCTCATGTGCCCGTGCACATGAGGGGGCATGTATTTTACGTGGACCCCCTCTAGGTTTGTGTTTTTCTATCTTCAAATATAATTTGTAATATTTTTGGATAAAATGCATGCTTGATCCGATTGTCTACCTTATTTGCATTTATGCCCCTGCTAATGTCTATATATTTTATTGCATGAAAAATTGCATGTATGCCCCTGGAATTGTTAAAGCATTACTTAATGCTACGAAACTCTTCGAAAATTGCAACTAGGTCCATGTACTACATATTTACTTTCAGATTTATCTTTTTATTATTAAAAATATCATCTGGCATCTATAAACTATATGAAAATTATCTTAAGTGCTTGGACCATAGTGTATCACTTTTATTTTTCACAAGGAAATTAAAAATATATCCTTTTTAAAAAAAATCACAACATTGTATTTTCTGTTTAGTGTTTAAAAATCCATAAAAATTACAAAATGTTTCAAAAAAATCCCAAAAATATTGAATATCTATTTAGTTATATTTTACCTACTGTTCAAAATTTTTGAAAAATATCAATTAAAACTGCTAAAATCGCAAAACACAGAAAACCTTATAAAAATTATAAAAATTCACAGAAAAATCACAAAAATATGTTTTAAGATTCTGAATTTTCTTTATATATATAATATCTAGTAAAATTGAAATTGGGCTCAATCTAATTCGATAGGTAATTACTAAGCCCATATCAATTTCCTTCATTTTTTTCATTATTTTATGTATTTCCTTGTTTAAAGATCCATAAAAATCCTCAAAAATTATCCGAAAATACTACAAATAGAGAGAAAATTTATAAACCCCAAAAATATTTTTATTTCTGAAATTTTGAATTTATTTGTAATATTCTAAAAATCTAAAAACATATTATTTCCATTCCTTTTCTATATATATAATATAAACATATATACACATAGAAATATATTTTATATATATTATCCTATACCTTATCTTAAAAATCAAAGTGAAAATTTGCAAACTTAAAAATATATAAAAAAAATACATGAATTAAAAACCCACAAAACATTTAAAATTTAAAAATACAAAAAATCATTAAGTGGTATATTCATTTTCTTGCTCATGTGCTTCTTTATGGTTTGACCCATACTTCTTGTCTACTATACACATTTCTGTAGGGTATAATAAATTTTAGATCACTTATTTATATTGCTTGATCATTATTGTGGGTTAATTGTTGAAATTTTCACTTGGGACTGGGTACCGAGAGCCAATAGAGAGGCGTCGATACAACAATTGTCGGATCCGTCTTGTCGAGCACTGCATGCCCTCCAAGACCGGATGTTAATTACCTCGTCCCACATGCTTTTCAATGGGAAACTAAATAATTGAAAATGTCACCTAAGAAAGGTGTGCAGAGACTTAAATTAGAATGAACTCTTAGATATCTGCAACAGAGCGTATGACAACAGTGTGGTTTACATCGACAAAGTCAAGAAATAGCACAATCAAAACATCAGATATGAACTTTGTCCACAAATAAAAGATATGATTGTTTAATGTTGTGTTGGAGATTTTTCATGGCAAACATAAGTCTAAGTTGACAGGTACCTATATGGAGAAAGAAGTGCACAGCAATGGTAGTGTAGAGATTTCTGATCTCATAAATGGTACGCATTCGTTCTTGGTGAATGGACAGATTTGAAGTACTTCCTCGAATTAAATGAACAGCTAGTCTAGATTGAACGGATTTCTTTCATGTAGAGTAACGTATGATATCATTCCAAACTAAGCATGAAAGCAACAATAGATATCCGGTTCATAGCAGATTCAACAGTGCGGAAGATTCACCCATTCTCTTCCTTTTAACCCTAACTCACTTTACTTGAATATTTTTGTTCTTTTATGTTTCTCTCGGCTCTCTACTCTACTTAGGCTATTTAAAGCCTAAGCATAGGGGTCATGCCCCTATTATGTATTTTCCTTCTGGTTTTCCTAAGTGTATCCCTCTACTTTACTTTCTTTCTACCTAAGCTATTTAAAGCCTAAGAATAGGCAATAGAGCCCTTGTTTATATGTTCTTTATGTTCTTCTATTCATTTGATACCATATTCTTCTATACTTTCTTCCTACATTTAGTCTATTTAGAGATAAAGTGTAGGGGGGAGTGTCCGTTTCGATTCTCGTACAATTTTCTTCTCTATACCTAGTATGAGTTATGTTCTTCATTTCACTTTATGGCATGACGACATAGCACATGCTAAGTATAGGATGTGTGTGTGTATTGCATAATACTTTGCATAGCACGTACATTAGAATGTTTTGATATTACATAATGAGTTAGGGTATGAAAATTTTGAAATTGATTTGTAAAATGATTAGTAAAATATCTTGAAAATTCTCATTTATATGTGACATAATTTGTAAAATATTTTACATATTGTTTGAAAAATGGTACAAATGATTTTGACACATAGTTTGTATATACTTATAAATTATTTTTTAAAAAATATATATATATATATATTAAAAATATTAGAAAAAAATAGTTTACTAACTACTAAGTTGCTTTATCCCTGACATTTTTACATCACACAAGCTTATATAGTTTAGGATACTTGGTTTACAGTGATGCTTAACTCAGAGGTTAACCATTCTTGTTCATTAGAGGACTATGGGCTTAATAACTCAAACTCCCTAGTTTAAAAGATATACATGCCATATTGCATGTAAAATATCTACCTTTAAAAGAAAATAACCAGCAATACACATGCACGAGTGCATGATCATTGTGAAGAGTCGATGTTTTGCCTAAGGAAATAGGATGAGAGGTTCGAGTTGGGACTCGATTTTATGATGCTCGAGAATGGGATAAGATTGAAGATTACTTCATGAAACCTGAGTATCAACACGTTAGCCAGTATGGGAACAAGGTATATATACTATCTTGATGGAAACTTAGGTGTTGGTAAAATCATTAAAATTGTTGATAAGTATGCACCAACTTGGTAAAAGCAGTGGAGGTAGCCAAAAATAAAAAAAATATATCAAAAGAGAAAAGCTCATAAAATACAAAAGAGATTATATCATTGGCAAGCTCTTCCAAACTTTTCAAAATGTCCACTTGGACCAAAGCTACTAGGCCATATTAATCATGGGATCGTGATAGAAGGGCTCTACATCATAAGCGATACATGTCTGGGTGTAGAAGGTAGTAGATACTCAAAAGAGACATACCCCGGTGAATCCCATAGAAACAAGTGTAGATAATTCAGAATTCTTGATGGGCATATTAATTAACACCAAAAATACAAGTAAGTGATAATAAGGCACTCGAGTGACCCTTGTTCCAATGAGAGGAGAAAGGAAATGACACAAACTTAAATCCTCCATACTTGATCATTCCATCTCATACCTTTCAGTCTGACAACTAAAGCGATGGTAGAATTAAGTGAAAATCTATTTCTTTCCTACAGTTGAGGATCGGATCCTAAGGAAGACATTTTAGACTGGAACCTCGGGTGAAGATTAGACTCTATACTTGTGTTTGTAATCCACACTAAATGTCATCCTTATTATATGTATATGTATACAGAAAGTCTGACAATTAGAGAAGTTGAGTCACTATTCAGTAAGACTTGGTTAAAATTAGAGTATAAAAGTCACATGGGACTCGTATCCTAAATTTCAAGTCTGATACCTCACATGCATAGTCAGGGATTCAACTTACTTATTCATTCTTTATTAGCTCGAAGACAAGCAAAGTTTAAGTATAAGGGTGATGAATCTCAAATTCATCAACTTTATTCTTATAATTTAATCCACTATCTTAGGTTATTAAATTATTTTAACAGTTAATTAGATATAATTAATATTTGACACCTTGTAAATAAATAAGGTTAATTATTATAGATAAATATAGTGTTGAATTATTCTATATGTGCCTATGGTTCTATTTATTTTCTATACTTTGCATATTATTAAAAATCTCTTTAAAATTAGAGTAATATTCTAAATAATATATTGTATATTATTTTCCATTCATAAATATAAAAAATAATTAAATAAATAAAATAAGTATTTGTATATTCATAAAAATACTTACATAAATAATAGTATCTATATATGATTTATTTTAGTTTTGTATTTTAAATGAAATTGTATATTTTAAAATATATATATATATACAATTTTCATGTAGAATACTTTTTATTTGACTTTGTTTATTATTTTATTTCAATTTTAAATTTTTTTATTCAATTTCCTTTTTTTCTAATTGGGTCATGTGGCACCTTCTTGTGGAGCCACATATATCGGCTCTTCTTTAGCCATCGCTTTCCATCTGGGTCATCTGATCACTTGATCAGACGATCCTGGTTCAATCAACCCCACCTCCATCTGGACCACTTGATCTTATAATCAAGGGGATCCCAAATGTTCCTTTCTGCCTCTTTCTGAACTGTTGGATCGCCTTATCCAACAGTTGTCCTTCACCGTCAACCTCCAGGTGGTTGCCTCTTCAAACGATGCATCTCTTCACTGATACTTCTTCTCCCCATTTCTCTATGTATCTTCAAGCCATGATTCTGGTACTAAATAGAATCCCTTCCAATTCTCTCTCAAGCTAGTTGCTTTATTCCTTATCTCCTCCTCATGTATTTCACTTGTTGGCAGTTGAAACCACCATATTCAAATGTTTGTTCCTGAACAAAACCACTAGGAGGAGCTCCATTCGCCCCTATCCACATATACGAGAGTGTTCATCCTAGCTTCATCTTCCTTCCCTATGATAGAGAGTAGGGCTTGAGTAAAGACATGATGGAGCTGAATCTCTAGCGAGATCCATGACTTGTAAACCATATTGCAGCCCTCTAAAGGTGCTACTTGAGCTTCGTGTAAGCCACGCATGTCTGAGCAATGACCTAGAAGTTCTTGGAGCTTCAAATCCTAGGCATCTCCTACATCCATGTTCTCCTTCTTCTCCCCAAGTAATTCCATGTTCCATCTTTCTTTGATTTCTTCTATTTTTCCACACACATATATTCCATCTCTAATTCAAATACTCCATCAACAATGCAACATATCACTCATCTTTGCTAGTCAATTCATTCACCCCTCCTTTGTCTCCATACCTCACGTCAGATCGATTTAGTCCTCTTCTTGCAAAGAAGAGGAACCCATTGAGGGCTCTACATTGTCCACCTCTAGCATCCCTCATTCGCTCCCTTTTCACCCTAAACGTATTTTTAGAGCTTCAGCTATACATGTTAACACTTGCAGGTCGAAGACTTCTTCATTGTCTAAAATTTTCGGAGAAGCTCTGATCGCATGTTCCGCATCTGACGAGTGGGTAGTGTCCCATTGATTCAGCCATCTCAAAGTCACCATTGACCCTCCATTGCCTTTACGAGCCTTCGAGGAAGCTTCACTGACCTTCCGATCCCTTTGAAGAGCACAAAGGAGAATCAGCAACATGGTCGGAGCTCTGCTCAGTGCCTCCTCGTGCGGAGGAGGATATTCCTCATCGAGGTAGAGGTGTCGTTCGATCAATCCATCAAGGGTTAATCTGATGGTTCAGATCAGACCATAAGCCTTTCCCCAGACCTTCAGCATTGATGGACTCGAACCGAGTCCCAAAGCACCCCGCCATGCATATGGCATGAGCCTCCATTCACCCTGAGCCCTGCAGGGAAGCTACACAGCATGTGTGCCTCACAAGTCGCTTCTAGATAATTTATCCTAGGCCTGCAATGTTTCTATATTTGCATATATGCCCCTATGCGCCTGAGCATTACATTTAAGCCCCTTTGTGGCTTTTGTTTATTACATTTTTATCTTTTTTTGACTTGTCTGAGATGATGTATGTACTTATAATGATATTTAATTTTCACTTAGTCCCCTTGAATAAATAATTAATAACTTGAGCATCTTAAATCCAATTAAAGTGATTTTGATCTTGTTTGAAAGCATTGTTTATGCTCTTTTTCATGCTATTTTATGATGTGACCCTCATACTTTAATCGATTAATCATAGAAATTCATGACTTCTTGCACATGGTTTAATTGCCACTTAATTCATCTTAACTTCATTTGATGATACATTTGATCCCTGATTTGCTTATTATACTTAGGATTTTATTAGGGGATCGACTAATTAATTTTATATCATTAAGATCCTGAATAATTGGTAAATGCTTATTAAGTAACCTAGGGGCTTTAAGAAGTTGGTGAACTGGTTTACTAAGTTGAATTTAGAAGTATTTATTAAACATTGAGAGATTAATTCACTTGTTGAATCAAACTTAAGTTTAAATTATTAATTCAAGAGCATTCTTGTTGTGTGTAATGTTTTCTATGTAGCATTTTAATTGACCTGCAAATAAAAACCTCAAATAAAAAATTATGCATGCATATGTATTGTATCTTTAACCTAGTTGCACTTTAAATTACTTGAATTAGAGATTTTAACCGAGTTAATAGACCTAATTGCTCGTGTCCTTGCATTCGATCAAGGACTTGTCCATGATAAAAGTTACACCTTGTTCTCTTCATAGAGATATTTTTAGAGAGTTATGTTGGCCCATTGAATTATCATACTACAATTTGACATATTTAATATGACGGTTTAGCATCTAATATGAGGTTTGTGAAGCAAACCATTCTATCTCATTCTACCTTTGAGACTGAGCTATGTGCTTTGGACACCACTGGAATTGTTGCTGAATGGCTAAAGGAACTAGTTTTTGAAATTCCCATGGTAGGTCAGACATTCTTGTGATCTCGATACGTTGTAACAACATAATCACAATTACCAAGATTAAGAGTTCAAATTTCAATCAGAAAACTAGGAGACACATTCAAAACATACTTAAGATGTTAAGGGATTTAGTGTCTCGGTGAGTGTTGGTTGTGGATTTTGTTGGATCTAAAGATAACACAGCAAATCTGTTGACTAAGGAACTTGATAGACCTTTAGTCCTAAAGTCCAAGCTTGGGATGGTATTGAGACCCATTGGGAGTTCCTCCACAGTAGCAACCCAACATATTTGAGTGTATATCCCACAAAGTAGGCTCGATGCGATACTAGAAAGTTGTTTGGAGAACTAGTTAGCACTCTTATTTCAATGCTTATGCATGAGTGTCTTATCCCTAGAAGCCAGATTGCCATTTAAGCTGCAAATCAGAGTGTAGGCTCTGGATGGGTTCATGCCTTTGAGGAAGATGTTAGCAGTGCATTCTTGAAGAACACCACCAATGTGACTGTTACTACAGATTGTAGTTAAAGGAATAGTGCCTTTCCTTAATACACTCATGAAACAATATAAGGGAGCATGGCCTTTAAGAGCGCCAACCTTGAATATTTTACCAAGAACAACACTTTTTGTTGCATCGTATCTCTTTAACACTAAGGTTTTAAGTTCAAGATGTATTTTACTTCATTCTTGCTAAGGTGAAAGTAGTAAACTCATGTAGAAATTCAAACAGGAATGTATCTTTCCTAAAAGCAATGTGTGGCTGCCAAAAGATGTCTTTTCACTATCTTTGAATCTCTTTTTCAAATTGGTGAATTCGAAGGGGGTTGTTGTATTAATTTTAATGTAATTAGGTTTCAACACGGTAAACCTATGCAATTACATTGTGAAATGAAATTGATTTCAAGTGGGAAATCAAATTCTGTTAGAGGGAAGGGAATTCCCAAATTTTAAACAAGGGGATTCTTGGGTACAGTTTTAGAACCACATCTAGTAGTTATAGAACTTTGGGGAACTTATATATGATTTCACACCACAAAATCATGCAGCAATAGTGAGAAGAGGAATGGATGACCACACATGCATGCTTCATTGTGCTCCAACTCGGACTCGGGCTCAAGAGAATTAGTTTGTATATTGGATCTCAATTTTTGTTGCAGGTTTCATTAACAAGTCTACGGATTAATTTTGATTAGACCACCATGAGAATTCGACTTGACCAAATGGCTCGGACTTAGCTGTTGTTTCAAAATCCGAAGAGACACCCATTGAGTTGTATTATCGGAAATTGAAAGGTCGTGTACTAGGTCATCCAAAACCCACCCACATATGTCGTTTTCTTCGCATGCAAGAAAACTCTCTCTCTCTCTCTCTCTCTCGACCTCTATTCTTCCACCGTGAAAGACCTCTCTTCTTTTCTTTGGGCACAAGTTCTTCGAGGTATTCTCAAGGATGATCTCATTGTTGTATGATGATCAAAATCTCACTTGGGATTTAATTAATAAATCACAAGTGTCGTTGTAACCAAAGAAACCATAATTGAATCAAACAAATAATTTAACCCAAAATAAAAGAAAATAAAGGATTTGTTATTTAGTTATTAGCTTGGTATAGATCCTAGGGTCAAACTCAAGGATACAGCATTTATTACGCGAGGGCGTTTCAAATCAAAAGCAAGCAATGAAATAAAGAGAAGGAAACTCTAAGAAACTACCATGGTTTTTATGAATTTTTTAGCTTTTTAATCTTTTAAGGAATTTTTATTTTTATATTTTTTATGTTTTCTGATTTTCAAATTTTTTAGTGAGTTGTAATTTTGCATCTTTTTATATTTTTTATTTTTTAATTAAAGCAAATAAAAGAAATGTAAAAGGAAGAAATAATCACTCTTTTTGAATTTTCCAAATATAGTAAAAATGTCCAGAAAAACCAAATAAAAATATTTTTGTGTTTATTATATTTTTTACTTTTTTTGTGATTTTTCAAATATTTTTAGTTTTTTCAAGATTTTTAAAATAATTAAAAATAGGAAATAAATCAAACAGAAAATCAAACAGTTATTTTTTAATTTTTAAATTAGAAAATAATTTTTTTTTTAAAAAAAAGATGAAAACAAATTTTAAAACAAAGAGTTTTTATTTAGCTTCAAATCAAGTCCTGAAACATATTTTTGATTTCTTAATGATTTTATATGACTTTTTAATGTTTTTTGTAATTTGCATTTTTTGGTTTTTATAAAGGTTTTCAAAACAATTTATACAATAGTTAAAACAAGTCAAAACATACCTACAATGATTTTTCGGAAATTTTAGAGAATTTTCAAATTTTTATAGTTTTTATATAGCAAACAAGGAATTCTTAATGAATTTTTGAATTATTAAAAATAAGAAATAATTTTCAATTTTAAAAACCAAAATTACGAGAGTTAGATCTACTAAGCAAGAATCAACACAATTTTTTGTGAAATTTATGGAGCAATTAAATTAATTAAAGCAAGTAAAATAAATAAGAAAACACTATACAAAATTCTAGGGACTTAATTGCAATTCTGAAAAGTTTTAAGCAAATAATAGCAGAGAAACATAACAAGGTTATTGGTGCAATTTTATAGAAAAGCATGTGCATGCTCACGTGATAACAATAAAATGGACTTATTTGCAATAATACAAAGATGCGGGGGGGATTTCAGTAATTTACCCACAAAAAATCTCACGGGCATGTGATGTGCGTGTGATGGCTTTAAGCGGTGGGCAGCTTGGGCTTTAGCTTGATATGTGGCATGATTACACCCCTTGGATCAGATCTGATTCAAGTGCACTTGTACCATCTTGAGTAACGTCCTTGTTCTTCCCCCAAATGACTCCAGGCGGTGGTGGTGGATTTGACTCGGGTTCTCGATTATGCCCAAAGGTGCTCCGATATCTAGTAGGGGTTGCAGGCGTCTGATTCGAGCGGCGATGCTTGATGTCAAATGGGTGGCTTTGCTCAGATCAGGTGGGTCTCGCAGGTTCAGATCTGCATGTTGTGGATGTTTACAAATGACAACAGCTTGAAAAACTGGTGTTCGATCTGTAAGTATCGCTTGATCTCCACATGAAGATGATGCTTGATTGTGTTTGCGACCTCGTACTACGATTAGGTGAATGTGGATTTTTCAGATCCTACAGTAAATCCAATCGACTCGAGGCTCGAAACCTCAATCCAGATGCATCAATAGAAATTTGAATGGAGTGATCTCATGCGTAGGCGGGGGGTAGATCTTTATCTCTCCAGCTACCGTGTGTGACTGGACTGATAGATTGTGCGAGGTAGAGGAGGAATATGCAGGGAATCGATGAGAATTGTACTACGATTTGTGTATCAAACAGAGATGATGGTCCTCCGATCATAGTGATCAGAGATCATATCAAGATCTACGGCTACTGAAATCAAACGAGAATCGAGCAAAATCAGAATGAAAACAAATCTAAGATAACTTAAATGGAGTGGATTGCTTGGGATGGAGGTGAAGGACACCTCTGGGTCGTTTCCTCGACGACTCAGCGGTGCCGGGGGCTCGAGCTCATCGATGAGGCAAAGCACAGCGACGAATCACCAGATCAAAGGCTGAATCACACCTCTCCTCGCTACACAATCAATCTGTTGTCACTCGAGATCAAATGGAGTTCGTCGGAATGGGGGAAATGGCCAAAGATAGAAAGAAATGAGGAGTTCCATCCTTTTATTCAATGAGAAAAACTCAAAGTTCAAATGAAATTTAGGAGCACAAAACGAGGCGGGATGAGGCAAAATGGATGGGTGAAAATGAGGGTTATATGGACTTTATTTTGGTGAAGAAATCGAGTCAAATGGAGTTTGGAGCAGATTGGGAAAAATTCACAAAGATGGGAAGTTGAGTAATTTTATTTGGGTCCAAGGTAGCAAAGAAGTTGACCATTGGTCAAAGAAATTGAATGGGCCAATCACAGAAGGCCTCGAATAAGGATAAAATAAGCTACAAGACAAATAAGTAGAATAAATAAAATAAATAAGCAAATGATTTTAAATTACAAAAGTATTAAAAATAATAATGTCAATAATTTAAGAAATACTTTTATGGTGATTTTTAATAAATTAGATAAATTAAATAAATAAAGTAAAATAAATAAAAACCTTGATCAATAGGTATAAAAATACATACATATATATACAACAATCTAAGTTTTAATAGATTATTTTTACAAAAATTACATTATTAAATAATTTATTTATTTACAAAATAAATTAATGATTTAAAACATATTTTTATTTTATTTGTAAGAATTAATTTAATGGTACAAATAAATAGGAATATATACAATATAGGTATATTATACCTATGTAATAAATACATTATTTTATTTTTGGATAATTTTTTAGTTTTTTTATTTTTGTTTTCATTTTCTATAATTAAAATAAATATATAAAAACATTTTAAAATGCTATATGTGCACAAATATATAAGAAAATAAATAAATAAAAATCGATACAATATATATACATATGTACAAGTACACCAATAGGGTCCCAAAATCTACTTTTTACATATTAACTATGGTTTCAGTGAAACCCCTCTAATTTGATAGATAATTTTATAAAATGAACTTTAAAAGTGAGTACATCCAAATCGGATTCATATGGCTGAGTTACAAGGTTCAAAAGTTAGGTTTTACGACTTTTAGATTTTGAGATTTATTGGTATTTATTTATAATTATTTATAAATTATATTTTGTATTTTTTAATGATTTTTATGAACAATTCAGAAAAAAGAATTAAGTTTATTGGAGTTAGGAATTATTAGATAAAAAAGTGTTATATACATAATGTACATATATACAAAGGGTTCCAAACACCAAAACTCATATGATTTATTTCACGATTTTTTTGGTATTTTTAGTAAATAGTATTAGTAACAAAATGAAGTTTAAAAGTGAGTTTGGTCATTTTGGACTTTTCTATAAATAGTTATGAACCTGCGAAGTTGGATTTCTTGGCTTTTTAGGTTCATTATAATTATTTATTTATTTGTTAAATAATTTTTCTGATATTTTTATAACTTAGTATACATTATTATAAACAACTTTAAAGAAGGAAATATTTTTAATTGAGGTTGCTTTATTGATGAATAAAATAGTACAATATATTTACAAGTTAAATAATGAAGAATATGTTCAAGGTGAAAAATGATGAATATGTACAAGTGAGACTTGGTTTTCTTGGATTATTATAAGTTATGGACTTTATCTCCCGCTAGTTTATTCCTTGTCAACCACTCCAATGCTTGGCCTGGTCTTGGGGTTTGAGTTAGTCTGCATTTATTTCATAAACGCATCCTTCTTTATTTGTTTTCATTTTCTTTTCTTCTTTATTCTTTTATTTTGGTGTAAAAGAATGATAAATATAAAAAATTAACAAATCAACGTATGAGAATAATTGATATTTGCAGATATTTTGCCAAAGATTTTAAGCTAAAATAAAAGAATAAAGATGTTAAATCATGGATTCATTATTCCCCTATACTTTACCTTTGTTAGTCCCTTAGCAAACACTTATTCAAAGAAGTGAAAAAGAGAAAATAAGAAAATAAAAAGGAAAGAACTAAGAACAATTTTGATTTTTAAACTTTATCTTCATAAAACAAAAGTATGGAGCTCGGTCAAAATTCATATTATTAGTTTGGTGAAACCTTAATGGGAAATGGATTTAAGATCCAACAACCTTCAAGTTCCACAATTCTATGTTCAGGTTGCCTCAACAATCATGTCAGAACAAGTCTACATACACAAACTCTTATGACTATGAATCTTTACTTGTAGTGTGTAAGTGAAATATAGCTCCCCACCTTAGAAATGACAAAGAAACAGCCTCCTCTGACAAGGTAACCCTAATTCCCCGATCTAGATACTCTTTTCTCGAGGAGCGGGGTATTCCCTTCTAAGTTCAAGTGCAACCAGCTCGAGAAGAGGGGGTAGAGAAGAGAATGGACTGTGACCAATGTAGTCACATATCCTTGGAGCTTGACAAATGTAGCCAAGTCTCTAGTTGCAGGCTTCCTTGGTATGAGACTTTGGAACATATGCCTTCCTTATTCATATTTTTATCTGATGAGAACTTTTATTTATTTATTTTTCATGTCCAACTTTTTTGGATATTTTCTACTTTTTTTAAAGGAGTTTGTATCTTAAAAATGGAGTTTTTCTTCTTGAGATTATCCTTGGAGCTTATACCTACGGAGTTTTTCTTCTTGAGCTAGTACCTAAGGAGTTTTAAGGAGCTTATCCTTGGAGCTTGTACCTAAGGAATTTTTCTTCTTGAGCTAGTACGCTATCCCCTATCCCTCTTTTGAAGTATTATTGCAACCCACAACATCTTGTCTTTAGACGTCCATGCCACTAGACTAAGTTGGGATGCACTACCCTCCTTAGAGGAGGACAAATGTTACCACTCGTGTGCTACTCCAAGCCAAAGGATTGTGCCTCCCACAACCTCATTCATGTTTATCTAGGAGCAAAGTGTGTGTCTAAGTTAAGTCACTGTCTTAAAGGGTCATGCATGTGTTGTGAAATATTCTACTTAGCCCAATCAAGATGACATGTGAACATAGTCTTGTGGATTCAAAGAATTAAGTCGATGACCAGAAAAGTCTCTGCTCCAGTTCCTATAAGGTTCCTCTGAAATTAAGTGGATTACGGTCTTAACCAATCTCCACTCTTCGATTTTATTCCAGACTAGTTTAAGAACCAATACCATTCTAAAAAAGGTCAAATGAACAAGAAAATATTCTTTCAAAGAAAATAAAAGAAAAGAAAAGAATAAACATTTTTAAGAGGTTTTTTTAGGGATTTTACACATCTTTATAGATTTAATCTTTTTCAAAATTTTATGGAATAGAGAATTATACATATTTATAAGAATTTACAAAGATTTTATACACATTTTACAAAGACTTTTACATAGACTACATACAAGATTATACGCATTTTATACAAGATTTTACAACAAGAAAATTTATTTACAAATTTTGATTTACATAAATTACAAATAATTACGCCTTTTATTCACATGTAGATTTTAGAAGTTTACAAATAGTTTATATACTAATAAGTTATAACCCACATGGCAAAATATTTTACAAAAATTTTATAAACACTATTACTAAATTTTACAAAACAATTTACAAATAATTAAAAATACCTTTTACAAACTATTTTAAAATGCTTTTAAATCATTTCACAAAAGATTTCAAAACTAATTTTACAAACTTTTATTTACAAAAAAAATTACAAACTAGTTTTTGGCAGACACTTTTATTTTCAAACATTTTACAACATTTGTACAATATAAATAATCAAAATAATTTACAAACATTTTACAAACAGACCAATTTTACAAAATTTTTATAATAATGTGTACAAAAATTATTTTATAAAGGTTTTTACAAAAGGGTTTTACAAATACTTTACGAATCATTTTAAAATTTATTTTATAAAAATATTTACAAATAATTTTACAAAATATTTTACAAAATATTTTAGAAAACTTTTTACAAAAGAGTTACTAATAATTTTACAAATATTTTACAAATCATTTTTCAAAATATTTTTATTTATAAGTAATAGGCATATTATTAAAGACAAAAGTACAAGTTATGGCTAAAGTACAATATATACGACATCCCCCTATACTTAGCTCAAACTATGTCCTTCTGTGACCAAGAAACGACAAAGGAAGACATAACTCGTGCTAAATATAGAAAAATGAAAATAATTATTTACTATAAGGACTCAAAGAATAAAAAAATAAAATGAAATAGAAGTCAGTGATCCCCCCATACTTAGAATTAAATAATCCTAAGTATGGAAGATTGTACAAGCAGGGAAGATCGAGGAAGAGAATGTACATGATATCAACGACTCGACTTGTCCCCCACTATACTTAGAGTAAAAGATCCCTAATTATAGAAAAGAATGTCAACAATTGAGGGACAAGCGAGGGAACAATCAAAGAAGTGAAAAACAGATATTACCTCCCCTATACTTAAGGTCAGATGTCCCTAAGTATAAGAAACAAAACATAGGTAGTAGAGCAAAAAGAAATATGAACAACAAATGTTTAACATACCCCTATATTTAGGATAAAGTGCATGCTAAGTACAGCAAAAATCCTAAACGAGACATGGGGTGTTAAATAAAGAATGAAAGAAAGAAAATAGAAGAAAATGTGGATAAATAAATAAGACAATTGGTGAGGTGCCTCTCTACAAGCGCTTGAGTTTATGCCCCTAGCTGGGTGCAAAGGCTAGGACATAACAGTATCGAGGCTCAGGATGGCATTTGTAATGCGAATGGCATACTATCATTGTAGTCTCGGTGTGAGAACAATAACTAAGTCAACAACAGTGACACCCAAATAAACAATCAAGTGGGTGTTTGCTACCAGGTAAATAGCAGAGAAAATAAAATCAGGCACCGGTAGCATAAATGAAATCATCATCTCAAGATTAGAATGGAGTGAAAGGGTGGATCCGAAGAAATCAAACGTGGAGAAAGAAGGCTCAGTCAAGGAATCCTCCACGTCAATCACCATCTCAAAAAGGTATGGAAAGTCAAGATCAGGAGACCCACTAAGAAAACTGATATCCGATGCACGGAATGGAGAGAAATCAAATAAATCATCAAATATCTCAAAGATCGGCTCATACTCGGAAGGGTCGTCGAGGAGAGAGAACACTCAGACTCAAATGACTCAGTCTCGTGATCTGACAGATCGTATGCACTCCAGGAAATGAAATCGAGTACAAAGAACAATCATTCGCAAATAACCCTGGGGGAGATGGGAGAAATCATAATGACTCGAGGAAGGGAACGAATGATCAAACTCAAAAAACGAGTTCTCTCTCGAAGTCAGAGAAAAGCTGTCCAACGTCTCAGAAATATTAGACTCAAAGAAATCTAGGTCAAGATCAAAGAGATCATTGACCTGCCAAAGTGAATGAATCTGAGCTGGGGCAATGCTGACAATCATCCGGTGCTCAGAAACTGTATCAATCTCATCACGCAGGAGGGAGACCGCTCACATATGGATGATCAATGTCTGGAATATCAAACTGGTGTCCCTCATCTCGCTCTAGCTGCTGGAATGGTCCTGAATATCCACAGGAATATGAGAAGTGCCTCTGAGGAATGAAATCTGACTTGACATGAAAACTTGATTGTCTGAATGAATGGCATAAACAACGTGGGCTCGTGCTCCATATCTTGGAATACCAGAAGAGCTGGTATCCAAGACTCAGAATCCTCATGAAGTATATCACACATGATTGGTTATGCATCTCCATCGTGTGTTGTCCCAACTAAATCATCTTGTAGAGACTGGGAAGGTGACGAGATGTTAGAAAACTCTCCAAATATAATCCAAAGTGAATCAACATCGAGATTGTGTTGTGAACCACCACATGAGGCATCGGCCAATGTCTGCTGGTCGGCGGTCATCCCCCTATAGAAGATCATTACAAGGTCAGTCTTCGAGAGTCTGTGATCTGAAAATCTCCTCAAGAGGTCAAGAAACCTCAGACATGAATCATGCAATGGTTTTTTTGGATCTAAGGTAAAACCTCTAGTAATAAAATGCATCAAATCTGCTCTACGATGGGGGTAAAATATCTGTAAAAAAATATCCGTAGGTCGTCCCATGTAGCTATCTTCCTCCCCAACTCTCAATGCCATCTCAAAGCTCTAGTCTAAAGTGAGAAAGGGAAGGTCATCAGCCTCAACTCCTTAGAAGTGATATATGAATATGCCTGGGAATCACAAAACTCCTCAAACTCATAGATATGCAAATAAGGCTCCTCGTGCACATCCCCTAAAAACTTTGGTAGCATCTGAAGGAACTCTAAATCCAAGCAGAATAGACTCAAAGTAGAAACTGGATGCGTTCTTGGATCTGGTTGCTCACCAATATCTACCAATGAAGGCGTTGTCATCCCAGTAGAAAAATCGCTCAGGTCTCGCATCAGCTAAGTGTAATCTCCATGGGCCTCAACTCATATATCAGCATGTACAACAAAAGTAGGAAGTGGAATGGGAGGGAACAAATAGGGTGGGTATGAAGAAAGATAAAGAGAAAGAGAAGGTGAAGAATGGGAAAGAGACGAGAGGTTGGTTGGAGTTCCGACCTCAAGACATGGTGGACGATGATGATGGAAATGAAAAAATGGAGCCACAAGATCAAGCTGAAGCAAACATCGATCGTCAACTCAAGAAAGAGGAACGACGAGAGAAGATGATAGATATGGGTGGGGGGAGGGAGAAAAGAAAAAAACAGAGTGAAGACCAGAAATAAACAAAAGGTGATTGCTAATGACCAAGATAAGATGAATGCAACCAACTCAACACCAAGCACAAGCAAATGAAAAGCAAACCCCATATTCACCTACTCAACTCAGTTATGACGTAAAAGATCGGTCGTTAATTTTTACAATTTTGATTTTAATGATCAAGTTCAATTAGCAGTCCCAATTTTAAATTTTTGGTTTTCTCTTTTTTTGATATTTTTCAATGAAATGTATGGTGAATTTTCTGATTTTCTTTTTATTCATAAGTTTGAAAAATAGAGGGAGGAAGACGGAAAAGCCGATGCGTGATGAAATCTATGAATGCATGCACGAGATAGAAGGAGCACCTTGTTCCAGCAGTCTACATGCAATATGATCCGTGCATAAAAAATAAACTAATCTAAATAAATGAAATGAGAGAACTGTCCCAAACAGAAATTTATATTATCGTGAAGCATGAATTTAATTGACTTAGTCCAATGAGGTCTATAAGAATAGATATTCTTTTAGGGTTGTGGACCTAATGCTACCTGGCTCAATCAAATAGAAACCTAAATCTAGGGGCTCAAGCACAAAAAAACTGTGTGAAACAAATAAAAATAAAAGCGATAAAACCAAAATACAGTGAGGTCCCCCAAGTGCACCGACACTTGGTGAAACAGACCCCGGACGCACAACGGTATCTAATGACCAAATAAAAACAAAAAAGGCAAGCGCCAACAAATTTTTACAAATCTATATAAAAATAAAAATGAAATAAAGACTAAAAACAAAAAATGAAATGCTCAAGTGGTCCTCCAAATCTCCTGCTTCTTCTCTCATACACTCTCTTGTCGCTCGATGAAGAAACGAGCCACCTCTGCTTCACTCGGGTGCACCAGCACTCCTAAGAATTCTGCTCCCACTCATCGGGCCCTCGTAAGAAAGAGAGAAATAAGAAATGTGTCAGATCACAGTTATGAAAATATATAATCAAAATAAAATAAAATAAAATAAGAGCAGAAAAGAAATCAAGTAAACAAAGAGAAAAATAGATGGATAAATGGATAAATGAGAAGATCAAGTAAAAAGGATCCTAGCTAAATAACCAAAGTCTGATCTTGGGAGGCTTTTGGTGTCCAACACGTCAGATCCTGCAAGTGTTGTATAAGCCCCCTCACGGCACGTGGTACTCAACCAAGTGCTTACTCCTCAACAAGAAGCAATCCATGACAATATATGCGCAAATATAAACAAAACTAAAGTGAAATAAAAGGCAAAAAATAAAAGATAGAAAATAATATGCAACAAGTGACAGAAATATAAAAAAAAGAAAGAGAGAAACAAATATAGACAGAAATAAAAGAAAGAAACAAATATATACAAACCAAGAATAACAGGCTAAAGGGGAAACCTAGCTACCATGGTCGTGCCTCCCCTTGTAACGGTGCCATTTTGATGTTCCAAGTTTCAATAAGGATTCAATTAATTATTTAATCAAAGAGATGATGAAGTAAATATGTGATGTATCACTGTTACCCAAAATGAAACCCAAATTAATCAAACAAATTATTCAATCCAAAATATAAGAAAATAAAAAGGATTTACTATTTAGTTATTAACCTGGCATATCTCCCAAGGTCGAACTCAAAGAGACAAAAGTTATTAAGCGAGGTTGTTTAAAATCAAATGCAAGCAATGAAATAAAGAGAAGGAAACTCTAAGCAAACTACCTCATTTTTATGGATTTTTTAGCTTTTTATTTTTTTATATAAGTTTTTATGTTTATATTTTTATATTTTCTAATTTTCAAATTTTTTAGGGATTTTTTATTTTGCAAATATTTATATTTTAAATATTTCAAACAAAGCAAATAAAAGAAATGTAAAAGGAAGAAACAATCACTCTTTTGTATTATTGAAATATAGTAAAAATGTTTAGAAAAATCAAATAAAAATATTCTTGTGTTTTTATATGTTTTACTATTTTAGTGATTTTTCAAAGATTTTTGGATTTTTAGGATTTTCAAAACAATGAAAAATAGGAAATACAACAAATAGAAAATCAAAAAGTTGTTTTTGGATTTTTCAAATAGAAAATAAAATCAAAATAAAACATACAGTTTTTATTTAGCTTCAAATCAAGTCCAGAAATATATTTTTTATTTTTAAATATTTTATATGATTTTTCAATGTTTTTCTATAATTTGCAATTTTTTATTTTTATAAAGGTTTTCAAACACAATTTATACATGGGTTAAAACAAGTCAAAACACACCTACAGTAAATTTTGGAATTTTTAGAGCATTTTTCATATTTTTATAAAGAAAACATGGAATTTTTAATGAATTTTTGAATTATTACCAAATAAGTAATCATTTTATTTTTGAAAACCAAAATTACGAGAGTTAGATCTACTAAGCAGGAGTCAACACAAATTTTTGTGAAATTTATGGAGCAATTAAACTAATTAAACCAAGTAAAATAGACAAGAAAACACAATACATAATTCCACGGACTTAACTGTAATTTCTAAAAAGTTTAAAGCAATTAATAATAGACAAATATAACAATGTTATTGGTGCAATTTTTACAGAAAAGCACGTGTGTGCTCACGTGATAACAGCTGGGGGATTTGTTTGCAATTACATAAAATGGACTTGTTTGCAATAATACAAAGATACTGGGAGATTTCAGTAGTTTACCCACCCAAAAATTTCATGCGCATGTGATGTGCGTGTGACGGCTTTAAGCGGTGGGCGGCTTGGGATTTGGGCTTGACGTGTGGCGTGATTACACCCCTTGAATCAGATCTGATCCAATGGCTCTTGTACCATCTAGAGTAACGTCCTTGTTCCTCCCCCGAATAACTCCAGGTTGCGGTGGTGGATTCAATTCCGATCCTCGATTTTTCCCAATGGCACTCCGATCTTCGCCGGGGTTGCAGGCGTATGATTCGAGCGGCGATGCTCGATGTCGGATGAGGTGGCTCTGCTCAGATCAGGTGGGTCTCGCGTGTTCAGATCTATAGGTTGTGGATGTTTGTAGATGACAACGGCCTGAAGAACAGGTGATCGATCTGCAGGTATCGCTTGATCTCCAGATGAAGATGACGATCGATTGTGTTCGTGACATCTAAGTACTGTAATCATGTGAATGTGGCGTGTTCCAGGTCTTGCAGTAAATCAAATCGACTCAAGGCTTGAAACCTCGATCCAGATGCAGCAATAGAAATTTGAATGGAGTAAGCTCATGCGTATGAGGGGGTAGAGCTTGATCTATCCGACCACCGTGCGAGGTCGGAAGTGATAGATTGAGTGAGGTAGAAGAGGGATATGTAGGGAATCGGAGATAAAGGTGGATCATGCGATGGTTTGTATATCAAATAGAGATGATGATCCTCTAATCACAGTGATCGGAGATCAAATCTAGATCTATGGCTACTGAAATCAAATGAGAATCGAGCAAAATCAGAACGAAAACAAATCTATGATTACCTAAATGGAGTGGATTGCCTAGGCTAGAGGTGAAGGACACCTCTGGGCCATTGCCTCGATGGCTCGACAGTGCCGGAGGCTCGAGCATGCCAATGAGGCGGAGCACGATGATGAATCACTAGATTAAAGGCCGAATCACACCTCTCCTTGTTGCACATCAATTCATTGTCACTCGAGATCAAATGGAGCTCACCGGAATGGGGGAAATGGCCAAAGATAGAAAGAAATGAGGAGCTCTAGCCTTTTATTCAATGAGAAAACTCAAATTTCAAATGAAAATTGGGCGCATAAAACAAGGTGAGATGACACAAAAAATGGATGGGCAGAAATGATGGTTATATGGACCTTATTTCGGTGAAGAAATCGAGTCAAACAAAATTTGGGGCAGATCGGGAAAAATCTGCATAGACTGGAAGTTGAGCAATTTTATCTGTGTCCAAGGTAGTAGACAAGTTGACCATTGGTCAACGAAACTGAATGGCTAATCTGAGAAGACCTGGAATAAAGACAAAATAAGCTACAAGACAAAATAGTAGAATAAATAAAGAATAAATAAGCAAAGGATTTTAAATTACAAAATTATTAAAATAAATAATGGTGATAATTTAATAAATACTATTATGGTGATTTTTAATAAATTAAATAAAATAAATAAATAAGATGAAATAAATAAAAACCTTTATCAATGGGTATAAAATACCTATATATACAACAATCAAATTGTTAATAGATTATTTTTACAAATATCTACATTATTAAATAATTTATTTATTTACAAAATAAATTAATGAATTTAAATATAATATATTTTATTTTTAAGAATTAATTTTATGGTACAAATAAATATGAATATATACAAGATAGGTATATTATACCTATGTAATAAATACATTATTTTAATTTTTGGATGATTTTTTATTTTATTATTTTTATTTGCATTTTCTATAATTAAAATAAATATATACGAAATGTTTAAAAATAAAATATGTGCACAAATAAATAATAAAATAAATAAATAAAAATAGATACAATAAATATACATATATACAAGTATATCAATAGGGTCCCAAAGCAAACTTTTTGCATATTAACTCTAATTTTAGTGAAATCACTCTTATTTGATAGATAATTTTACAAAATGAATTTTTAAAAGTGAGCACACCCAAATCGGAGTTCATATGGCCGAGTTATGAGATTCGGAAGTTAGGCTTTATGGCTTTTAGATTTTGAGATAAATTTGTATTTATTCATAATTATTTTTAAATTATATTTTTGTATTTTTTAGTGATTTTTATGAATCAATTCAAAAATGAATTAAGTCAATTGATCTAAGGAATTATTAAATAAAAATAAAAAAGTTTAATATACATAATGTACATATACAAAGGGGTCCAAACGCAAAACTCACACGATTTATTTCACGAGTTTTTTTTGGTATTTTAAATAAATAGTATTAGTTACAAAACAAAGTTTAAAAGTGAGTTTGGTCAATTTAGAGTTTTTTATAAATACTTATGAACCTGGGAATTTGGATTTTTTGGCTTTTTAGGTTTATTGTAATTATTTATTTATTAGTTAAATAATTTTTATGATATTTTTATAAATTAGTATGCATTATTTCAAACAACTTTCAAGAAGGAAATATTTTTATTTTAGTTGTTTTATTGATGATTAAAATAGTACAAGATATTTACAAGATAAATAATGAAGAATATTTACAAGGTGAAAAATGATGAATATGTACAAGTGAGACTTGGTTTTCTTGGATTATTATAAGTTATAGACCCTATCTCTCCATACTTTATTGCTTGTCGACCATTTCACTGCTTGGCCTAGTCTCGATGTTCGGGTCAATCTACATTTATTTCATAAACACGTCCTTCTTTATTTCTTTTCTTTTTCTTTTCTTCTTTATTCTTTTATTTGGTGTATAAGAATGATAAACACACAAAATTAAAAAAATCAATGAAGAATGATAAATAATGATAATTATTGATATTTGCAGTTGTTTTACCAAGGACATGACGCTAAAATAAAAGAATAAAGATGTTGAATCATGGATTCATCACTGTACACAGACAAAGATCATGTGTTGTCGTATCTTGGGAATGGATCGTTGGTACCCTACGCATCGATTTTTTTGGGGGTGATGTCCTCTCTAAGGATATTCCATTCCATGTACGCTTCGATGATCTCTTCCATAATCTATTTACTTTTTTAGCGCAATTTGTTTATTGATTTACCATTCTTAGATCATGCCCTAATATGTTGTTATGCATATTAAATTAGTTCCCGGTTTGCATATTGTAATTGGGATGTGAATCTGAAATGCATGATTCTAACTATATTAATCTGTGATGCATTATTAGTGATTCATGTTAATCTAGATAATTAGTGTTTATTGCGTGTCATATTGATCCAGTGAACAAAACTTCACGCCAAGCCAGGTTCTTTGTCGCGGTGGCATCACAACCCTTTGCCTTGTGTAGTCAAGCTCCATTACTGTCACCTACGAAGCAACAAACCCTTCAACCTCCAAGCGGCTCCTCCTCCTCCACGATCTCATCCCCTCACCATGTGCTTGGCCTGAGCTGCCATCTAAGCCATGAGTTTGGCTCAATACGAACTGCCTTCCATCTGCCACGTGGAGCCCAAGTGTCCAAAGATCCATCGGAACCTCTAGAGATGGCATATGCTCCTCAAGTAGTGCAGAGTAATTACACCGAGTTCTCACATATTTGGGTAATTGCATCTAAGCCCCTGTATGCATATACATTTATTTTTTATTTCTATTTTGCATCTAGATCGTTGTGTTTGAGCACTGTTTTGAATCATTAATTGTCATCATTTATTTATTCCAAAAATTGAATATTATCATTTAGTTAACTCTCTTCATTGTGATTATTTATTTGGTAAACTTTTCATCTTGGATCGATTTATTAAAATGATTGTGGTAAAATATTTTGTATTTTGCACATTCTATGTTGTTAATTTCTTATTAAATAATTCCATGCTCTAAAAAATCTACTAAAATTACTTTATGTATAATTATTTGTTCATTATCATGTGTCAAAAAGATCACTTAGATCACTTCATTTGCATGCACCATTCACCTTAAATAAATTATTTGATGATTTTTGTAATTCATTTTTAATTCACTCACACTTAACATTTTTAGGAATTTAAAGTTCTTCTGATTTCTCTTATTTAGATCTACTTAGGATAGTTTTTATTCTAAGAAGTACTTGTGTTTAATATTTATTAAAATTAAATTACTTAGAATCACTTGTTATGTATTTAAGAATTCATATAAAATCCATTTCACATCTGAAATTAAAAAAACATGGTAGCCCACTATTGTATAATTTTACATTTTAATCAAGTTTTATTAATTAGGGAATTGATTTAACAAATGAGTAAGCTTATTAGTCAGGCACTTTACAATCTCCAATTGGATGTAAAGAAGATGCTCTTCAAAGGTAGTAAGAAGGTTTTCTCCCATACTCCTAGTCGGTCTCCTTTTCTAACTCGCGACATTTCTCTTACATTTCGAGTTTCTAACATAGCTTAAGGTTGCTCTTGGGCAGGAGGTTCTCATGGAAAGTCATTTTATGATAGTAGTGGTGATGGTGGTGGTGGTAGAATCAGATAGGAACGCCTACGATGACAAAATTATTAAAACCATTATTTCACTAAGGAACAAGGAGTGAATTGCTAATCAGTTAGAAGATTCGAGCGGTCCCTTCATTGATTGTCATATTTTATTTAGTTCAATTTTTCATATTATCTGTTTCTTTACCTAACATGTAATAATATGTAAAATAGTGGATGTCTAACATTTTTGTTTTTCCATCATTTTATCAATGTTTTTTATTATTTTTGAGGCTATTTATCACTTAATCTAGTTTTTAATCACCCTATCTCACTAGTTTGCTTATATATCTCTTTTCTTGATAATAAAAAGGGAAAGAAAAGAAAAGTTTAAGTTCTAAAAAGCTTTTAAGGGTTTTCATCACTTTATAAGGGAAGTTTGGCTAAAAGTGAAGGGAGACTATCAAAAACACACTCATCACAGAAGCGTAGAGATCATGTCAATGCGATCTAGGTCTACTAGTCATACTAGTCAATGGGGCAGTGAAAATTGAAAAAAAATCGATGAAACCACATGACATGGGAACAAGTCCCATGTAGTTTCATCATGATGACACAAGTATAAGGATTACCTCTTGAAGCATGACCGCGATCTCATAGCCCCTAAAGGAAGATGCCTCATATCTCAAGTCCAACCCGATTAGAGAGCACTTGTGGGCACGCGGATAAAACAAGTTCTTTCCACAATCCAAGGCGATGATCTGAGCATGGAATCTTTTGATTTCATCTCATCAAATACGATGTCTCCTTCAGGAGCACGAGGTATTGAAGAAGACAAAGAGCCACAAGAAGTTGATCTGGCAGCACGACGGTAACACATCAGCAAATGCGATCTCCACAAACCCTAACCATGGGGGCATCCATATGGTTGAAGGAGAGGGAGAGAGTGGACACGTATTATGGTTGAGAGAGAATTGATGTGACAATTGACTTCAACTTAATTGTCTCTCTTCAAAAGGCTAGGGTTAACCTTATAGCAAATTGGATGGTGGAGATGCACTCCTAATTGAAATCAATGGTCAAGATTTTTGTTGCATCAATTTGCACCATAATAATTTAGTTTTAAAAGAAAAAATAAGTTGAAGATATTCTTCAAAAAAATCAATTAAAATCAATCTCATTCCCATAAATAAAGAAAAAGAAGGGAGCCACCTTACAAAAATGAGGAAAGGAGATAGCCTCCTTCCTCTTATAGAGGGTGGACGTCCACCTTGAGATTGAAAGAGATTTTCTCTTTCCAATCTCCTTTTAATGTATTTTACATTAAATATTTATTCATAGAATTATTTATCCACAAAATATCACCAAATAAATTGCAAATTATTTTATGACAATTGTAAACAAACCATCGATTAATTATGAATCATATTCATCCATCCAATATTATATGTAATAAATTTACATTTAATTGTACAATGTGAATGTAATTCACATTTAATTGCATAATGTGAATCCAATTCACATTTACTGATAAATTGAAAATCTTATTTACAATTAAATCTCTCTATAATATTATGAATCGCATTCACAATTTACGATTATTGTGGATAGTGCTATCCATATTAATCTAATATATGATAATTAAATCCATATTTAATTATCTTAGATGCCTCTCTACATATGTCCAAATAATGTAAATCATATCCACATTATTAATGATAATTAAGTCATATTTAATCTATGTTCCAATGCTCAGATAGCATCTAATGGAACTTTACATGAACTCTTTCAAGGATAGTGTGCCTTTTCTCCGGATACTTGAAGATAAGGACAGGTGACTGTAATCTCATATCCACTAGAAGATCTCTTAGAGATGTCTAATCTAGCTAGACAAAATATCCAATCTTCTTATTGCATCTGAATCATATTCAGACCGATGTCCAATATTTGGACTAATATTGGATAACTAATCTACTAAGTGGAGCCACTAAAATCCAAACACGTTTCATCACTCCCTCAGAATGGAAGCATTATGGTTATACAATCGAATAAGATCGCATCACCCTCGAGTATTCCTAATGCACATACATCCTCCATACTTGATTATAATAAAACCTAAAGTTCTGATCTTATTTGAAATGTCTAAGGTTTTATCGTTAAATTTCTCGTTCGAACGGATACTTGGAGATAAGGACATGTTGATTGTATGTTCCATGTATAGTGACTTGGATAGTGAGATATAATCTCATATCCAAATCTAGAAGATCTCTCAGAAATGTCTGATCTAGTCAGACAAAATATCCAATCTTCTCATTGCATTGGAATCATATCCACACCAATGTCCAACATTTGGACTAAGATTGGATAACTAATCTACTGAGTGGAGTCGCTAAAATCCAAACTCGTTTCGTCACTCCCTCGGAATGGAAGCGTCATGGTTATATAATCGATTAAGATAACATCACCCTTGAGTATTTCTAATGCATGTGCATCCTCCATACTTGAAGATTATAATTAAACATGAAGTTTTGATCTTATTTGAATTGTCTCCTTCAAGGTTTTATCATTAAATTTCTCGTTCGATCATTGGGAGTCAGTATCGATCATATGCTTTCCAAAAGCATATATCATACCTTCAAATCATGTCTTGTTTCCAAAACAAGATGACTAAAGTTGGAATTCGCTTTTATCCAAATATCTCATGAGTGAGCTCATGTCTTTCTGTTCAATAGTGAACCTGTATGATCCCTTTGACAGATCATATTACTCATATGCCATCATACGCACACCAGCTCGTCGATGTATATACATTTATTAGGTCATCAAATTATTGGTCTGACTAATGTACATACTTAAATATATAGTAACGCATATGTCTCCAGTCAGAGGATGTGTGCCTATACGTGACAACATATGGCATAGTTATCTCGATCTCGTTAAGTCAAATCTTTGACCTAACTCATTCAACACTTCTGAATATCTATTCTTATGCAGAGGACCTGCATCAAGAAGTTGGTCGGATGTCAGTCTTTGGAGTAAGGATTATCTCCTTCTCAGGTTGGAGATCCCTTCTTGATAATCACTTGACGATGTTGTTGTGTCATCAATCTAACTCTTTAGATATTCAACCCTGCACTAGCTTCTATTATCCAACTTTTGGATCAACAACTGTATGATATCAAGATGGCCATGGTACATAACCTTAATTGTACTAAGGGATCTATTACATAAATATGTTATTCTTCATTTCAGATTAAGGAATTATATGCAATACTCTTTATTGCTAAATGGGTGATAGTGGGATCAAATGTCCAACAAAAAATTTTCTTAAAATTGATAAAAAAAAACAATTAAACAACTTAGGCCTCAATATGTTTTTTAAATCTCGATAATCAAGTTATGTTATCATCATTTGAAAGGGGAAGGATGTTAGCAAAATACACATGAAGCAACCATTTTATTAATGCAGCACGATTATTTATTTAATGACGGGGACATGAACTCATATTTATATGCCTTTGCATCTTATAATATTGACTAAGATACATGTTTCAAGCTTCAAATGATAAAGTCAAGCTTTGGCCAAAAGAACCTCAAGTTTTGTATTGTTTTCACTTGTAATAATATTTGTCAAAGCTCGCAAACATATAGGATCAGATGTGTGTTCATGAGAATGTCAAAATCTCACTCAAATAATGTCGTACATGGATATTTCTATCCTAATCGGTCCTTCGACCTTCTTATTAATCACTTTTAGTTCCTCACTACGAATTGTTAGATCATTTTTCATTTGTTTTCTATGTGTTGGTCGATCCCTCCTTATTGGCTAATTGATCGATTTTTTACTACCTAAAATCGGATCGCCCAAGCGCAATGACTTGATTAATTGATTTTTGATTATTAATGCTATGTAAGAAACCACTTGACCAATGGTTATTGACTAATCGGCCATCTGCCAATCTAATCACTTTAAGTTGTCTAAGTAATCATTTGTTAAGTCTTGATCTCAACGATGATATTATTCCTAAATTAATTTCCAATAGCTCTAACATTTATTGTCTCCCTACATATAATATGTTTCTCTCCACTCTTCACATACAACATATACATCAAAAAGAAGATCTAGCATACCATATATCTTGAGAGCCACAAATATATTTCCCCAAACATTCTACAACTTTCAATGTCCTAGTTGGTATATTATTCACTCTTTAAAAATCTACGAGTCACTAGAGAATGCTTCCTATGTGATTAATGTCATCTTTGATCGATTTTTTTCTCTAATGATCGTCACATCTTTGAGTGTTCTAGCTATCTATTGGCATCATGTTTTTTATTTTGCTAAACATATTGCATACCATGTAGAATTTATGGGCATTATAAAAAAAGGGTTTTATAACTTTTCCATTTCACTTGTACTATTGTACTAAAACTTAGTATTTGATCCAAACTGTGGAAAGCCTTTAGTGTTGACCAAAGCACTTATACCATTGTATTTGATGTTGGTGTGTGATCCAAGTTGTGGAAAGTCTTTGGTGTTGAGTGATGAACGCGAAATCTGCCTCTTTAATAATCGATAATTGTAGTATAGGAGGAAGAAATCGGTTGATAAAAATACCACAAACTTTGAATGTTGTGGAATAATTTTTACTTGGCAAGTCTACCAAGGTCGAACACAGGGAACGGTGATTCTTAGTTGCACGGTTTTAAATTAAATTAAATAATTAATTAATGCTCGATTAATTTCTATGTTGGAATAATACAATGCAATGAAATGCAGTTAGAGAAACAAATGCAAAGTGAAGAAAATTTAAACAGAGCGGATGAAATCAGCACAAGATCTGTAATTATGAATTTTAATCCAAACAACAGTAATCAATTTCCTCTATATTAAATCACAGCTCAAAAGATCGCTAATCCAGAAATATTTATCAATAAATCCATGTTGTAGGCTATAAAATTAATCATTCAAATCAATTTTATGAAATGAATCAATAATAGCCCCTTAAGATTTAATCCTCAAAGAATGTTCAATACTTTCAAGGAAATCAAGCCAATTATTCTCCTCGATTCTAGTCCCTGCAAAAGTAGCTCGAATGTCACCGGATACAGTCAGAGAGTTATCAACTAGAAGCTTGCACCATAGATTAAAATCCTCAATTTTTATGAAGGATCCGGGAGCAAAAGAGGTCATCTGTGCAAAGTGGAGTTTTTGGTGGTTTTCCATGTGTAAAGAAAACCTGATTTTTGGGGTTGTAATTTTTTTGGTGGTTTTAGAGAGGATAAAAATATAGAAAAATTACAATAAAATACAAGAAAATTAATTACACATTAATCTAATTTTTTTGAATTTTTAGTAAATAAGAAAATAGGAAAATAAAATAGAAGTAAGAAACACACAACTTTTCTACAGACTGACAACGGACACCTGGACTCAGTCAGTTTCTTTGATTTTAGTTTTAATTAGGATTTGGATTTTTATGTTGCTTAATAAAACTTTCATCAGATGACACAAGTGAAGAAGAAAAAAATTAAAAGGGTTAATTATATACATAAAAACTCAGGTCAAAAATAGCAAAAAGTCACAATGTGCAAAAGAGGCTCAAAACCCAACTTTCACATATGAGCTCCGAATTTTATGAAATTGGTCTTGTTTTGAAGGTATTTGAAAATTGAGTACTTTAAAAGTGAGTAGACCAAAATCGGACACTGTATGAAGGAGATATGCTCATTTTAATCTATCAGATGTGAAATTAGACTTTGGGATTAATTGACACTTATTGGAGTTAGTAATTTTTTTTGTATTTTTTATTTAAAAAGGTTAGTAATATCTACACAATGGAGGTGGTTTGGGGTCAATCGGATTTAGGATGAATTAACTAAAAATAAGAGAATTTAGTGGCTTTTTGGGCTAATTTACACTTGGGAATTTTAATGCAATTATGCATGATGAAATGCAAATGTTATTAACACATGTATGAATGCTATTGGTGCTTTGTTAATGATTAAATGCATGTGAATTTTGGGGAATAGAGCCTAAATCACCAATTTTAGCATGATGAATACGAGATTCATCATTGACCAAAACAGCGATGTAAGAAGTTGACTTACCTTCTACAAGTAACTTATATGGAAATCCCAAGTTTGAAAGACTTGGAACTTTATGTCTACCCGTTGCAGATTTCACGTTAAAATAATTGTGAAAGTGTCAATATTGTTCCTTGATTGATTATCAGTGCTTGAAAATATTTTGTAGATTTTTAGTAGACCATTATTTATTGAAACTACGATTCATCCCCCCCTAATAGTATTGTGATCATACATGTATGCTCACTCGACTCAACAGCTCCCATTGGTGGAGTTTAATAACATCTAAATGGCTCCATATGAGGGGACTTTGTGAAAGACTATATGGATCATCCTTTTGTTAGAGTAATGTGGGCGATACATACAACTTAAAACCAAAGCTAGTCCAGAATAGTCAAAAGAACGTTGTTCTAATTAGAAAGAGATCGTTAGTATCACAAACAAGAAAAGCATCTTATGGCAATTGGCGTAGAAGAGAGATGGATTTTACGACTCGATAGCATTTATTTTTGAATGTTTCTCTTGTCAAAGGTTTCTTGTGATTTTTGACAAGAAAGTAAAGCTTGGTCTTAGTTATATACAACCCTTAGAGATCTTACATCAAGTTTGTGTGGTTGCTTATGTATTGCATTAATGTCTCAATATTCGAATCCACACAATTTATTCATTGTGTCAATGCTTGGGAAGTATAATCTAGACCCTTCACATATGATTGAGTAGGAGATCCTTTACATCCAACAAGAGTTGACCTTCGAGGAGAGGCCAATGCAAAATTTTGGCTGGAGAGGATACTAGCTTCGTTATCGTACATTTTATATGATCAAAAATTTTTGACAACATCATGATAAGGAGGACTTCTTATGAGGTTACTGATGAATCCATGATTCATTAACATTCTTTCTCCATTTTGTCTTAAAACCCTTAACAAATACATGTAAATATCCATTAAGTTCCACGTTTAAACAAAACCCTATTCATGAATAAAAATGCATTTTTATGCATTAAAATCATGTAAATAAATAAAAGAATAAAAATAAAGAAAATAAAAATATTGGCAAATTGTAGATATCTAAATATGTACAATGTGACTTATTAAATAAATATAGCTGAAAGATATATTTATAACCTAATCTCCGAGACCAAGTCAGCATGGATTGGTAGACAAATAAATAAGTAGGGGGAGATAAGGAAAGAAAACAAATAAAAATAATTAATTCCACACTTTACCCATTCTTCATCAATTATCCAATAACTACCAAAACTTCAATGATTTTTCATTAATTCATATGGACATATTTTTCACCAAACTCTTTTCTTAATTATTTCTAAAAATATATATATAAATATATATAAATAAGTTAAAAATATTATCTTAAATATATACCAAGAAATCCAACTTGTAAATTGTCAGAATCCCAACTTCCGAACATCATAACTTTCTCATACGAACACAAATTTCACTCTACTTACCTTTAAAGTTCATAAAATAATATTCTCTAATTAATGAAGGTGATTTCCCTAAAATTGGAGTTCTTTTTGCAAAAAGTCAATTTTGGGACCTAACCACAACTGGGTTTCTGAGCTATCTATTTTATTTAGAACACATTATTTATTATTTTAATGATTTTATATTATCTAATTATTTTTTTGATCTTGTACTTTAACCATAATTTATTTCATAATTTTTGGAGCTTATTTCTTATTTTAAATAAATCAAAATTCCTAATTTATAGGTAAAAATGAACTGTATAAATTATATCCATATGTATTAATATACTTCAATTAATTTATTAAAATCTACAAAAATTCGTGCATACTTTATTTATCAACCTAATAATTAATAAAATATAAAAATGATATACTATTTGTGAATTTATTAAATTAAAAATCCAAAATATATTTATCAAGTATTATTTATATTTATTTATTAATATAATATTTATATTTCGTAAAATATTTATTAATTATTAAAACTAATTATATCATAATTTAGATAAATTAATTATTTACACTTTTGTTTTTAGACTTATTTAAAATTCCATTATTTACTATTTATTACCTGTTTATTAAGGTATGTCATCATCTGGCTAACCAGGTGCTGACACGTGTCAGCACCTGGTGCCTTCTTCTCCAAGAAGCTGTTGCAGCTTCTATTCTAACCACCGATCTTTAACTTTTTCTATACACCATCATTTTCCTCCTAACTTAGACCTACTCCTAACTACCGTAACACACGCCCACCCTAGATCCATATCTAACTCTCTCCGATCACTTTATAAAACCCTCCAAAATCGCCATTAACAACTAACTCTCCTGAACCCTACTTCCAGTATCCGACTACCCATCTCCCCCACTATTCTTCACCTCACTCCGACTGTGACAGAGCTCGAGGACCACCCCGCATGGAAGAAGGATGACCAGAGGAGACGTTCCAGGGCTGAGCTTCGACTTGCATCGCGTCGTCACCGCGTCCAGCTCCGAGAAGGCTGCCTCGTCGAGAAACCAGCAGAGGTTCATATAACCTCAAAACCCCAGGTCATTCATCCATCTTTTACGCTTTTATCTCTCGATATCCGTGCCTCAATTAGCTACTTTAAGTGCGTAATTAGGATCTTTAATCCTCCTTCTTAGACGCCATCGATCAATTCCTCTTCATATTCACTTCGAATCTTTCCAAATCGCTACCCATTCTTTCCCTTTTCTCGTTTATCCTATTTTCTGGAAACACATTATTATCTGTGAATTTCTTAATTTTTTGAGCTGATTCAAGCTAGAATCGAGCATATGAATATCTAATGCAGGTTTAATCATCCATCTGGAGCAACAAACATGCCATTGCAGCTTCATCTTCAGCAATTAATCCAAAGGGATATAGAGCCACTTCCAGCTGTCAGCCATCACCAAACCACCTTCTTTTTTGATGTCCAGACACCGCCTTCCTCACCTCGAAGTCCGATCACCTGCAGGCGAGCTCGAGGGGTGTAGGAGACACCCCTCTAGCCTTGCAGGAGCCAAAGCATCCATCTGATCGCCAGGAAGAAATTCTAGAAGAGGACTTGGCTACCACCTATGCAGAAAGGGGAAGAACAGCCAAGAACGTCGGGAGATGCAGTTTGTCGACACGTGTCCTCATTGGATGGCTTGGATTACGCGCACGCTTATAATGTCAGCTGTTGATTGCGAACCGGTGGAGAATTTGCATCATAAACCAGACGAAGTTCCAGGCCTTCAAGCCGCTTTAGAGTTTACAGTATTTGCAATTAGGTCCTCGCGCAGGGACCTAAATGCAAATCTTTTAATTTTTCTTGCAATTCAGTCCCTATCAGGGACCTTTTTGTAACAGAAGTATATTTCCTTTTGTTGCACTTATACCCATGAACTATAGGGTAGTTTTGGACCTTGTTTTGATTTTATTTTTCATCAAATTTTGTAGGGTAGTTACACAGCTACCCTAGCGTTGTTTCTTGTTGTTTTTCGTTGTTTTCCATCGCATATTTTTATTGCTTTTATTTTTGTAAAATCATGCTGGTTTTTTTGTTTTGTAGAAGGGGCCCTAATGACTGCATTATATACAGTTATAATATGCTCAAATTATGTGGAATACAATCTTAATATCTAACATATAATCTCCAATTGCACACAATTCACATGTTATTTATTCCTTATGCACATCGGAAAAAAAACCATCTTAATTACACATAATCAACTAAATCATAGCATAAATCGAAAGACCATGGTTATATATCTAGGCAAAATGTTTTCGAAGATGTCGATTTACAGTTTATTTATACAGTGGGATTATTTAAATATCGAGATTTATAATCATCCGTTAATAATTATTTGCGTAAAGTAAACAATCATATTTTAGTAAGAGAGAAAATGTATCGGGTTCATAGTTTGATAAAAATCCAACACTTCCATTTTGACTCTACAAATGCTTATAACATTTTGTTGGAAAGAAATGAGGAAGGATGATAGTGTAAAATTTCCACTCTTTAAATGCCAAGAGCCAAGAGCCACCCACGTACTCTTTAAAGTCTCATCCATGAATGCCCTCTTTATTCACTCTCTCTCTCTCTCTCCCTTTACCCATGCAATGTAGCCCACATCCCATTCCCCATGCAATTGCATTCCATCCCCATGCATGCATTAAAGTTGTGTCTTTATGTGCAGGTTGTGAAGCATCTATAAAAGGCATACACTCTCTCTCAACAAAGGCCATCTCTCCCCCACGTAAGGGGCCTTCCCATGCAAAAAAACTCACATCTCTCACTCTCCGACATCTCTCCCTCTCCTAAGAAGCTCTTGCCCCAGGCCGTGCCCCGCTCCTCGCGCACCAGCCCGCGTACCTCCTTGTGTGCGTCCTCTCACGACAACAAGTCGCCACCTCCTCGCGCACATCCTTGTGCGACCACCAGCTCGCCTCCTCCTCGTCGCACAAGTTGTGCGTACCACGCACCAACTCCAGCCCGTGTCCTCCTCGCGCATATTCTAGCCCACACGCATCAGCCTGCGCGTGCACCGTCTTCCTCGCGCGCACATCTGCGGCCATCAACCTGCACCACTATCTCCGTCGCCAACGACATCGTCTTCATTTTGTCTTTGGATAGAGAAGACTTCTTTCCCATCTTTATTTACTTCTTGTATATTCCCTTAAGTCATTTTATTTAAGTTGAACTTGAAGGAAACAACTCTCATGTTATAAGTTCTCTTGCATTTTCTTTATATTACTTGTTTTGTTTAAATTGAACTTGGAAGCATTCTTATTTTGTAAGGTTCTTTCTGAACTCTAAGTTTCCTTAATATATTGCAAGTTTACCTTCCATTATTTTGTTTTGTAACATTGCAAATGTCATCTTATTTATGTTATCTTTATTTGCAATTCTACCCACATCTTCTTATTTAGTTGCACTCATGCCCTCCTTCATTTACTTTAAGTTCTACGAAGTATTTTCACCGTAGATCGCATTCTCTCATAATTTTTTCTTTCGTCGCAATAGATTAAAATTTGCATCAAGTTTGAAAGAAGAACAAAAATTATGAGTTTGCTTAGTCCCTACGGATATGAGTCTCTACTTGCACTATACATCTCAAATATTTTCAGCATGCTTGTAGTTATAATCTTATTTGTTTGATTGTAGTTTTTCATGGAACAACAACGTTGTGGTAAACTCAACTTTTTAAACCACGTAAAATCGCGTCAACATTTTGGCATCGTTGCTGGGGACTAGGTAACATTTGCAATTTTTTCTTCATTTTTAACTTACTTTCGATATTCTAATCCGTGCATTTTTTATTTCAGCTACTTGAACCACGAAAAAGAAAAAATGAAGATCCATGTATTTTTTAATGAACTAGTAATTTGTTCTAAGTAGAAAAAAATGGTAATAATAATTTCTCCCTCCTTCTCGAAAAAGCTCGCCATCAGTAGGACAAAACGTTACGTATTTAGCGCTAGAAGTCCAGGCACTGTGAGCTTCCTTTTTCACTTAGGCATTCTAAGATTTACTTTTCTTGCATTGTTTGCGAATCGAATTAAACCGAAAAAATTAAAAAAAAAAGAGTTCTTGATTGCATCATCTCCTGATCTTCTCCCTCTGTGATAATCTAATTCAAAGACCACCAAATCGTGTTTTGATCATATAAAAAGATAAGCTTGAAAGATCACTGTAGTGATCCGTGATCCGAGCGAAAGCGGATAAAATTGAATGCTTGTTTGATCGCATGTGGTGATTGACACAAACTCACGAGCTCATAGAATCCTAGGATAGAGACAAAAATCCTTGGTGCCACGTGGGATTGCATAGAGAAGTTGTAATTCCTTGACGCGTTGGGCACAGGTTCTTGCAGGAAGAACAGATCTTCGATATGAGTACCAACCCTGGATCCCCCAGTCGGATGAGGACATCGATTTCTCGCAATCAACCACAAACACCTCTATATTAAGGACCAACAATTGTCTAACAATATTCGTTGAGCAACTAAATCTAAAATCGAACAGATAACTGCATTTGTGGCAATTTATGTGGAGTTGGTGAATCAATAAGTTGTTTTGCGTTTGTGCTGTGTATGCTAGGTCGTAGATCTTTGAAAAATCAATTGTAACAGTCGCTAGATTACGACCTGATCTATAAAACAAAACCCCACCTATCTTGTTCAAGTGAGAAGTCTGAGAATTCACCTTATTTAGGAGACATGGGAGAAGAGAATCGACCTAATCCCATGGACCTCATTCTGCAACAATTACAACTGCTGAGAGAATAAAATGCCACAATCCGTCACACCATAGTACCTCTTATCCGACCACCACCCATTAGTACACATTATAACCCTGCGACAGAAGACTTGGTCCATTGGGTCCAGATCCCACCTGAGGTAGGAGACTTTGAAATAAAGCCAGCATCACTCTCCTTGATACCAGAATACTATGGAAATGAGAGTAAAGATCCTTTCCTACACATACAAGACTTTCGATCTGCCTGTGACACAATGATCATCCTCAGGGTAACAAAGGAATACATTTATATGAAAGCCTTCACTCACTCTCTGAAGGAACGAGCACTCCAATGGCTCCGAAATTATGGAACCCCACTCACCTCATGGGACACCTTAAGAGAGGCATTCATCAAGAAATACTTCCCAATAGGAAAGACAAATGCCCTGAGACAAGCCATATAATCATTCACCCAGAAGAACAAAGAACCCATTCACGAAGCCTAGGATCATTTTAAGGAATTGCAAAGGAAATACCCTCATCATGAAATCCCCAAATGGAAATTGGTTCAGATATTTTATGAGGGCATAGACACATATTCAAAAGAGTTATTGACGGCTCATGTGGCGGGAATTATATTAGCCGCGATGAACACTTTGTGTGGACTCTATTTGAAAACATGGCAGATAATTTAGTGAATAAATCCTTCATTGAATAATATAGTGGGCATGTGAGACCAGTTGATTTAGTTGATCAAGAGAGATCCACTAGTGACTCATCCAAGCAAAACCATGATAAATGGGAAATTCTCTCCAAACAAATGGATCTCATGACCCAAGCAATCGGTAACTTGGCTTTGAATAAAGTCCCGAATAATGTCTATGGGGTTACTTCTAACCCAACATTCAAGACTTTGGCCGCATACCATTCACCCATGATCAAGAAACGACTCCTGAAATAGTAAATTTGATACAAAGAAATCAAGGTGGGTCATTCTCAGACACCCAAAATTCAGGATGGAGAAACAATCAAATACTGGGTGCAATGGACAATACAATTACCATTTTTAAAATCACAACCAGCCTAAACAATAGACGGGACCTCCCATGACTCGACCTCCCTCAGCTGTGAATTTTGATGCTCTCACCCAGGCTATTCAGCAGCTTGTTGCAGCACAACAACAAGCAAACCAAACCCAACAACAAGCCAACGCTGAAAATGTTAAGCAGTTTGCTGAGATCAGGTCTTACATCCCAGCGCTATCACCTCAACCACTGACTGAGAAAGAATTGCTAGCTGTTGTGTTTTCACTAGAAAAATTTCGATCTTACATCTTAGAGTCCCACATCATAATTTACACAGACCATTCTGCTCTGCAATACCTCTTCACAAAGAAAGATGCAAATCCTAGACTCATTAGGTGGGTATTATTGCTCCAAGAATTCGATCTGGAAATTCGAGACAAAGGCAGAGCAAATAATATCTTAGCCGATCACTTATCAAGGCTCCCTTCATCACCTTTACCAATCAATAACATGGTCCCAATTTCTGATAATTTCCCAGGTGAGAATATAATGTCTGTCTCCCAACTCCCTTGGTATGCAGACATCGTCAATTACCTCGTCACTTCCACATTACCATACGATTGGCCAAGACATAAGAAAGACAAAACCAAATCCCAAGCCCGATATTATCACTGGGATGACCCTCTACTCTTTAAAGAGGGTACTGATTTGATATGGAGACGTTGTATCCCTGAAATTGAAATCTCTAGTGTCTTATCTCATTGCCATACCTCTGTATGTGAAGGACACCATTCAGGGAAGCGTACAGCCGCTAAAGTACTACAATGTGGTTTTTATTGGCCTACACTGTTTAAGGATGCCCATCATTTTGCTCAAGCTTGTCTCGCCTGTCAAACCAATGGAACAATGACCTGATGCAACATGATGCCCCTCCAATCAATACATGTAGTCGAAATTTTGACACTTGGGGCATAGACTTCATGGGACCTTTCACCACATCACACGGCTAACAGCACATCCTTCTTACCGTTGACTACGTCTCCCGTTGGGTCGAAGCCATTCCCACTCGCGTTGCTGATAGCACAACTATCGTTAAATTCCTGACCAACCTTTTCTCTCGATTTGGCTTACCTAAGGTGGTCATTAGTGATGGTGGAATCCACTTTCTGAATGCATCGGTGAAGAATCTACTTAAAAAGAATGGAGTTGAACATCATGTCTCGATCGCCTATCACCCACAAACTAATGGAATGGCCGAGCTTTCTAACCGAGAAATTAAAATCATACTCCAGAAAATTGTCCAATCTGATCGCAAAGACCGGTCCCAACACTTACCATCTGCTCTTTGGGCCTATCGAACAACATTCTGTACACCTTTAGGAATGAGCCCATACTGACTAGTCTATGGAAAACCATGTCATTTACCTGTTGAAATCCACCATAAATCACTTTGGGCGATAAAGAAATGCCATTTGGATTATGATGAGGCTGGAAAAAGAAGGTTACTAGATTTGACTGAATTGGAAGAATTACGATCACAAGCCTACGATAAAAACTTGATCTACAAGGAGAAAATCAAGATATGGCATGATGCTAATATTTCAAGGAAAACATTTCAGGAGAATCAAAAAGTGTGGCTATTTGATGCAAAATTAAAACTATTTCCAGGAAAGCTGATATCAAAATGGAAGGGATCATACAATGTTGCCCAAGTTTTTGACAATGATTCCATAGAAATATCTGACCCAAACACTAAAGCCACATTCAAAGTCAATGGTCAAAGATTGAAACCCGTTGTTGAACCCTCTAGTCCCATGTTTGTTTGTGCAACATACCTTTTACAGGAACAATGAGCAGTACACATCGCCATGCCGAGGCATTAAACCATGCATTCTCGTGAGTCTCCCTCACATGTATCTTTTCTTCTTATTTCTCACATATTTTTTTACTGCATTGCATTAGATAAGTAAGGGGGCACACCTCTAAAAAAACACCCAACAAAAACACAAAAATATGTTTTCACATCACTCGCCCAAATCTGTTGATCCTCTAAGTTATTGACTTCACCATGAGCACATGGCTTCTAATAAGCATGGGGGGTGTCTGCATACTTTTTTCAAAAATACATTTCTTATCTTGAAAAAAAAATCAAATATAAAATTTGCAAAATTCCCTCAAATTTTTTTCGAAAAAGGGAAAAATCCTTTCAAAAACTACCAAAAATATGTCCTTCCTCCCTATTTTTATCCTATTTTTGAGAAATCAGCTCTTCATTGCATGGATCATAAACTGAAGCTGAGTTGACCCTAATCCACTTAATTCCATCAGAATTTCACTAGGCATGAGTTTTAAGCTTTCTTCAGATCCATATGGACTTTATTCTCTCAGTTCCGCTAACTCTACTTGTAAATGAACTTCTGCATCCAACTAGATCACCTAAGCAACTAGTAGCACTCTTAAACTCTTCATTGGATATTAAGAAACTGCACATTCCACTTAGCTTGATTTGACTCAGGAACAACATGATCTCTCTAGTCTAGGTGTGTCAGCAAATAAGCCAGTATTGTGCCTTCAAAGTCAATATTAAGCCGATACTACCTTTGATGCCAAATCCAAAGGAAAAACACCACAAAAAGGCATATCACAATACAAAAGAATGCCAAAAATCACCAATCATGCAAAGATGTGTGAATCAAAAGCAATGAAAGAAGACCACCAAATAACCCTTCTCCACCAACAAGCCGTAATAGCAGCCCAATGATGCTACCTAATTTCTTAAAAGATGCTCAAAGAGGCCCAGGGTTATGCTCTGTAAAAGTGGAAAAATGAGAACAACGAACCAAAGCGGTCTACGGAAAACCTCGAAAATTAAGTCACATTCTCCATATGAATTATGACCTATTTTTTATACTGACATGCTTGGGTGAAAAGAGAATATGCTTGAATTCAGGTGAGGACTGAGACTATATGTGTAGGGAATCATTCGGTACCTTGATAGATTGTGCTGCCAGCTCGTTCTCTTGACTCATGAAAGCTAAAACATCACGAACACCATTATATCCACTCAAGGTCAAAGAGAATACTTGTTGATTAAAATGATCTGAATTGATCGACTTTCTGAAACCATTCCTATTTTGTTGGAACTGAGGGGCTGTTGAAACTACAAACTCGAGTCAAGTTGATAATTCGAACACTCTTTAATCCATTGGTCAACTCTACTGAAGTTTGTATATTTCTGTAGTTTGGAGATGATAACTCAAGATTTTGTGGGTGTGTCTGCTGCAAACCCTCATCCGGTTCATCTTGATTATTTCCCTCGACCTTAGTTTATTATTTATCTTATTCTTGCTCGAGATTAGCAAGATTTAAGCATGGGGTGTGATGATTGCATTATATACAGTTATAACATGCTTAAATTATGTGGAGTACAATCTTAATATATGACATATAATCTTCAATTGCACACAATTCACATGTTATTTATTCCTTATGCACATCGAAAAAAAACCATCTTAATTACACATAATCAACTAAATCGTAGCATAAATCGAAAGACCGTGGTTATGTATCTGGGCAAAATGTTTTCAAAGATGTCGATTTACATTTTATTTATACAGTAGGATTGTTTAAATATCGAGATTTATAATCATTCATAAATAATTATTTGCATAAAGTAAACAATCATATTTTAGTAAGAGAGAAAATGTATTGGGTTCATAGTTTGATAAAAATCCAACACTTCATTTTAACTCTACAAATGCTTATAACATTTTATTGGAAAGAAAAGAGGGAGGATGATATTGTAAAATCTCTACTCTTTAAATGCCAAGAGCCAAGAGCCACCCACGTACTCTTTAAAGTCTCATGCATGAATGCCCTCTTTATTCACTCTCTCTCTCTCCCTTTACCCATGCAATGTAGCTGCCCACATCCCATTCCCCATGCAATTGCATTCCATCCCCATGCATGCATTAAAGTTGTGTCTTTATGTGCAGGTTGTGAAGCATCTATAAAAGGCATACACTCTCTCTCAACAAAGGCCATCTCTCCCCCACGTAAGGGGCCTTCCCATGCAAAAAAACCACGTCTCTCTCTCTCCAACATCTCTCCCACTCCTAAGAAGCTCTTGCCCCAGGCCGCGCATCTCCTCGCGCACCAGCCCGCGTACCTCCTCGCGTGCGTCCTCTTGCGACAACCAGCGTCACCTCCTCGCGCACATCCTTGTGCGACCACCAGCTCGCCTCCTCCTCGTTGCACGAGTTGTGCGTACCTCGCACCACCTCCAACCCACGTCCTCCTCGCGCATATTCTTGCCCACACGCATCAGCCTACACATGCACCATCTTCCTCACGTGCACATCCGCGGCCATCAACCCGCACCATCGTCTCCGCAGCCATCGCCATCGTCTTCATTTCGTCTTTGGATAGAGAATACTTCTTTCCTATCTTTATTTACTTTTTGCATTTTTATACCCTTAAGTCATTTTATTTAAGTTGAACTTGAAGGAAACAACTCTCATGTTATAAGTTCTCTTGCATTTTCTTTATATTACTTGTTTTGTTTAAATTGAACTTTGAAGCATTCTTATTTTGTAAGGTTCTTTTTCAACTCTAAGTTTCCTTAATATATTGCAAGTTTACCTTCCATTATTTTGTTTTGAAACATTACAAATGTCATCTTATTTCTGCTATCTTAATTTGCAATTCTACCCCCATCTTCTTATTTAGTTGCACTCATGCCCTCCTTCATTTATTTTAAGTTCTATGAAGTATTTTCATCGTAGATCGCATTCTCTCATTTTTTTTCTTTCATCACAATAGATTAAAATTTGCATCAAGTTTGAAAGAAGAACAAAAATTACGAGTTTGCTTAGTCCCTGCGGATATGAGCCTCTACTTGCACTATACATCTCAAATATTTTCATCATGCTTGTAGTTATAATCTTATTTGTTTAATTGTGGTTTTTCGTGGAACAACAATGATGAGGTAAAATCAACTTTTTAAACTGCGTAAAATCGTGTCAACAGGCCTCGTAAGGGCATCCCGACTTGTACCTCCCTCTCCCTCTCGGGGTCTGTTTCACCGAGTGTCGTACATTCAGGGGATCAGGGCACCCACCATGGTTTTATCACATCATCGATTTTTTGCGGTTTTTTCGAGGCTAGGTGCTTGTTTAGTGTTTTCATTTTATTCTCTTTGCTTGCACCTTGGTAATTAGTTTTAGGACATGCGACCAAGTTGCATGTTTATTCAGGATAAATAAAAAGAAAAAAAAACGTTAAACATGCTTTGAAAATACCAAAAAAGATATAACCGAAAATAAAATCGGGACTGCTTAAATATTTGACATAAAATCGATATAAAGGATCATTTGATTTGGGAGAGTGATGAAATCGATTTCATCATCATAATTCTTTATTTTTAACCCCCTTGCTTAAATTTGTGTCAATAAAAATGAGATAAAGTCATGTAGTTATCAGAGTCTTGAATAAATTAAAAATCACAAAAAAATCATAAAATTAAAATCTGTGGTGCTTTTAACCTTAAAAATACCTTCAAAAATATTTTGTGTCTTCAATTGATCTCGTCTCCATTTTTGGTCAAATGAAACTTGTAGATCTCATCGAGATCTACAACTTTCATGTTTTGAGTTTTCTCAAATTCGGCCATTTGATCCCTCATATTGCATAATATGTCTATGAATAACCTGATTGGGCCACGTGGCTCATTCTGGTTGAGCCACGTGGCCGCACCCCCTGGCGCCACGCCGCCCACACCTAACCACCGTTGGATGAAGGATTGGGAGCCTTGATCCCCTCCGTCCATCTCACATTTAATATCAGCCGTCCGATCAAGCTCTTGACCTCATCCAAGCCATCCGCTAGCGCCTCTTTCCCCCTTGCGCCACGTGTCATCTTCTCCACTGACCGATGGCTCGTCTCACATCCAATCTTCACCATCCAAACCTGCGACTGACCTCGACCCTCCGATCGATATCCAGATGTAATCTGGACCGTCCGCTAGTGCCACGATCAGAACCTGCCACATGGTGCTTTGTGCACCTCACGATTACCTCCATCTCAGTCGTTCACTTCACTAATATTCTCCACCCTCCGAACGCCTGTAACAAAGTCATCACCACCGTCCGCCAGCGCTCACTCCAGAGCACGACACGTGGTGACATCCCTGGCCCTTCGATCATGCCGCCCTCGATCCGATCACTATCGTTCGATGGCGCCTTCTTCTCGACCATTGGATCGCAAAATCCAACGGTTGAGTCATTATCGTCAACCTCCAGTATACCCTCAAGGTCACGTTCGCCACCTCGTGCGGCAATTTTCCCCTTCCATTTTTCCCACGTCTCCAGCCACCATCTTCATTCTCCAACCGCTCCAGGGTCTTCCCCACTCATCCACGACCCTCGCTGGTTGCCACGCACTCCACGAAGCCTCTCCGGTCACCCCCTATCCCTCAGTCAAACCACATACGCCATCTCTGAAACCGCCACCTTCACCCGATAAATACTCCACCTCCCCCTCTGATCACTCTTGTCCACCTTTACGCGGGGAAGGGCCCAGCCCTCCTCCACCTCCCTGTGATAGGGGGAGGTGATGGGATCGAGCGAAGAGGACCCCATACCCCCAGTGAGACCAGCCGCCCTCCATGCTGGTGTCGTGTCGCTTCATGCACGCTCGAGCTGCCCCGACTGGCTGCAGGGGTCCAACGACGACCCGGGACTCGAATCGAGTCCCAGCCCAAGCCAATTCCTCCATCTCCGACCAGGTAAGACCTTCCGACTCCCTTCTGTATTTTTTCCTTAATTTCTTGTAATTACTGAGGTTATTCTATGCATTATCACTTGTAATATATCTCCTCATTAGCTTCACCATTCATCCCCCATCTTCGTGCGCGATTTGGATCACCATTCTCCCTTCTCCGCCTCTGATCACCTCCGACCCACCTCCTCCGCCCTCTCCGGCGGAGGAGCTCCGGTTCCCCTTTCCATTCACCCGATTGGAACCTCATAACACCCGCACACACGCAACCTAATTCACCTGCACGCACAGAAGATTTTGAACTAACTTGCAGGAGAAATTCCTTCAATGGCCGGAAGACCATCGGAGCAAACTTCGTCAGCTCCGCCTTCGACATACGAGCTCCGATGGACCTATCCAGAAGGTCCAGCACCTTCCCCGAGCTCCTAGCTACCTCGACGACCGTCCAAGGAGCTCGGTGGAGGTCTGTCGTGTCTGAGATAGAGCGGCGGAGCTGGAGCTCTTTCGCCGGAGCTCTGATCGCACCGCCGCTTGCAGCTGAGTACGAAAGGAGCAGCTATCGTTGGATGGGCCTCCCTCAGGCGTTTATCTAACGGGGCAGATGCAGCCACGTCGCCCCTGAACGCCATCTCCAGGTATCGTTGGATCCGCGTGATCTAACGGTCTTTGGTTGATCACGTGTCTGCACCAAAGAACATCCGAGCCTCATCGCTAGAGCTCAAGGCTTGGAGGTTCCGAACCTACTACAAGCCGCCTCAGAGCTTCATACCATCGAGCCAACTACCGAGCCTTGTCGAAGCTACTCCGAGCCTCAGATACGATCCGAGCCTGGGAGAGCACGTGCACAGCACGTGCCTTCTGGGTAATTTGTAAGGAGGCCCCGCTGACTTCTCCATTTTGCATACAGGTCCTGGAATCACGTGCGCACCACGTGTGCAGTGGGTATTTTGTGGTTATTCCCTCGCGGGTTTTAATAATTGCAAAAATACCCTTGTGCATGTGGGTTATTTAAAAGGAAGGTCTCGTACTTTTTCATATTTGGATTTCAGTCCCTCCCAGGGTTCTGTTTGTAATTTTATTTCATGTTTTCTTTCAGTTATGCCATTGTCTTCTTGTATGCAGATCTTGAGCTTCGTAACTCTGATTAAGTTGATTTCAGTTTTATTTCGAAGCTCGCTTGATGATCTTTCTAATGGCATGACTAATTTCTTATTTTAGACACAGTAATTTTGACGAATTATTTTAGTGGCCATGTGTCTCTTAATGCTTAAACTTATGCCCTGTTTAATTTGTCCATCAAGTCTGTCATCTAAATTGAACCCAAAATTGACTCATTGTTACATTTGCTCATCATCTTATTTCTGATCTAGGGCTTGTTGATTTGCATTTCATCGTATTTAGTTGCATGCTTAAAAATTTAAAAAAATGCATGTTTTCTAGTTGTTTGATGCATTGTTGTGTCTTCATGCATAATTTGACCTATTTGTCTTTAACTCAACATTTAATTACTGAATAAAAATATGGATAATCACGAGAGAAGATCGTGTCCCTGAGTTCGACCTTGGTTTCTTGCCAAGTAAAATAAAATAGGACCATCTGATTTCCTTGACATATCCAACTTAGATGGTTTTTGATGAACCTAGTTCAGCCCGACTGCAATGACCATTGAATACTAATTCCACATTATTAAAGGGCCAGATTGGCGGTTCATCAAATGGCGCCGTTGCCGGGGATCGAACCCAGGTCACCCGCATGACAAGCGAGAATACTCACCACTATACTACAACGACTCTCCCAACATCAAATGGCGTCGTTACCGGGGACACGACTCATTTTTTGTATTATTTGGACTTTTATTTATCTAATTAAGTGTTTCTTTTTTATAGGTCAAGTTGTCAATTTGTCTTGCATTATAAAATTTTCTTCTCGATCGATCTCTAACCGTTGCTTTTGTGACAGGGCCCTTGATGATTCAAGGAGGCGAGGAGCAGGAGCTACCCGCAGTGAGGAGCCGCAGAAGCATGCTTGGAGCACGTCGAGAAGAAAGAAAAAATGTCATTTTGCATATCATTTTGTAATAATCGTCTTTTACAGCGGTCTTCGATCGAAGACTCGCGAGTGTAATCGAATGAATGTGGTTGTGTGGGGATCATTCCCACTTGAGTGTCGACCTAGGACCAGGCATGCGGCTCTCCGAGTTTATTTTATTTACCATTTTTTTGTGCTTGTTCGTAGGTAGGACACACTATAAAATAAAGACGCATGTAGCATCGCCTCACTTAGCCAAATCTAAAAGATATTTCTCCCCCCTAATAGAAGCATGATTAGGTGCGGCTTTTTATCGACTTGCATACATATCATGTTGGTTTTTAAACAGTCCAAGTTTTCAAGTATTTTAGCCAAGGCACGGCATGTTTTCTCGAGTAGCCTAGATCATATTTTATCGGTTATGTGGTTTTTCTCGATTTCCCCTCCTAGCTTGATCACCTAGGTTAATGGAAAAAGGGAATGAATGGTAGACGATGATTGCTTGATTGATGTGCTTGCCTTAAATCAGTGACAACCTTAAGAAAAATTGGGACTGTTAATTGCAAGTCAACCTAAAAATGGAGTAAAAGATTGTTTTGGGAGAGCAACACCCTCCTTTACGCAGTTGATTTAAATTAGCATCTCTTTTGCGTAAAGATACCTGTTTTAATCACCAATAAAACCGACAAGATAATAAACTAACCTCGGTTAGTTTTATGTGTGAGTTGGTGAAATTAAAGGGTTTTGCATGCTTGATTGAGCTATGTTTGCTCCGACACCCTCCCTTGAGCCTTAGATACTCCATTTATCTCCGCAGATTCATACACTCATTTGTACATCCATCCTTCTTCTTCGATCACCTCGGGTGTCTCCCAACATCAAATCTCCATCGTTATACTGAGGCTAATCTCAGCCTAAGTATAGGGGGGACCCGAGTCCCTATGATTTCTCTACTCATTTTTTTCCTTGCCTTTATACTTAGGTTATTTCTAACCTAAGTATAGGGGGAGCCCCTCTTAGCTCCTGTATATTTCTTTATATTTAAATGGACCTATGGACTTGTATCATCTAGTGCTATGAGGACATAGCAAAGTTTAAGTATAGGTGGTATACCGTATATACAGTATACTTACTTTATCTATAATCTGAAAATTTTGAAAAAATTAAAACTTTTTGGCTAAAGTAAATTTCTTTGAACTAAGTGGACTCAAATGTTTCACAGTTTTTTCTATATTATGTTACACTATTTTTATAAAAATATTTTCAAAAATGATTTGAAAAATGAGTTTCCCTTGTTTTGAAAAATCTTTTGAAAATGTTTTAAAATTTTTTATTTGTGTGACATGGTTTTGAAAGTTCCTTTCTCTTTTCAAGGAAAATTGAGTCTAACATGTGTTCTAACCTTTAATTAAAATTCCATAAAAATGAGAAAAATTCAAAAATCCCTTTAGGAGTCATTAGTGACTACTAAGCCCAATTAAGTAGCCGCGTTCAGTGAGGGTTCGCCCTTAGCAGAGTGGATGGTTTAGAGGACATCGCGTAAGGCCCCGTCCTCAAGTAATGGGCTCTGGCCTGTACTTACATCCATACTGGCTGAATGCAGATGCATCTACTTAATTGAGTTTAGGCAGTCCTAATATCTCTTGAAGCATAAAAAAGAGTGTGTTTTGTTTTTGAATGAAGGAGTTGGATTAATCCTCTACAATCACACTTTCACCCAGGATCTGAAATGTTCAAGAAAACTTGGTTTATGAGGACTTGAGATTTTAGGTTAACCAGCCTTAGCCATCAGGGTCGTAGACTTAATTATCCACATTTCCCTAGAGTTCTAGATGTGCATGCTATGTTTCATGCTTAGTCTCAAACAATAAGAATATGATCAGCAAATCACATGCACGACTGCGGTTTCGATAAGATGAGTTGACTCTTCCTTGGGGGATTGGGATGAGGAATTCGAGTCTGGACTTAATCTAAGGATGCTCGAGGATGGGATAAAATCTTTGAAGGCTTCATGAAACCTGAGTGTCAGCAATTCTAGCCAGTATGAGAACTTGGTTCTTATACTGATATCTTGACATTGACCTAAGTACCATGGTGTGAAATAAATTAAAAAATATTGATCAGTGTGGGACAACTCTTGGTAAAAGCAGTGGAGCTAGCCAAAAATACTACAAATCAATGAAATTTCAAAGAAAAGCTCCCATTCCACAAAGTTACATATCAAAGAGCTTCCACCAAAGGCGAGCGCTCCCAACCATTACAAAGTGTCCACTTGGACCACCGCTATTAGGACCAGGAGTCAGGCTTGCACCAAAAAAAGGGCTCTACATCGTAAATGCTACAAGTCTGGGTGTAGAAGGTACGATAGGTACTCAAAAAAGGCACATCCCGATGTACTCCCAGGAAAACAAGTGCATACGACTCCAAATTCTCTTGACGGACGCACTGATCAACACCAAAAAAATGTGTTGCGTAAAAAGGCACTAGAGAGAATCCTTGTTCCAATGAGAGGGAGAGAAGAAATGACACAATCCCATGCCCTTCATTACTGGCCTTCTATCTACATTTTCTAAGTCTGACAACTAAAGAGATGGTGGACTGGATGCAAGATTTGATTTATTCCCTAGTGTTGAGGATTGGGTCCTTAGGAGAATTTCTCGGACCAACACCTTAGGTGAAGTTTTGACTCTACTCTCGTGAACGCAGTCAACACTAAAGAGCATACCCTTAGTCTATATGTATATCAGAGAGAGTCTGGAAAATTAGAGGAATTGGGCGCCTCTTGATTAAGGCTGGGTTGAGCTCTAAAATTTTGGACCTCTAAAGTTGAGTGAACTTGAACAGATTGGATCTTGTACTCACATGCACAAGGGGGTTAATTCAGTTTATTCATTCTCTTTGATGCTCAGAGACGAGCATAGTTTAAGTATAGGGGGTGATGAAACTCGATTACAGCACCTTAATTCTTTATTTTTAACCCCCTTTCTTAGCTTTGTGTCAATAAAAAACAGATAAAGTCATGTAGTTATCAGAGTCTTGAATAAATTAAAAATCACAAAATAATCACAAAATTAAAATCAGTGGTGTTTTTAACCTTAAAAATACCTTCAAAAATATTTTATGTCTTCAATTGACCTCATCTCCATTTTGGTAAACATGAAACTTGTAGATCTCATCGAGATCTACAACTTTCATGTTTTGAGTTTTCTCAAATTCGGCCCTTTGATCTCTCATATTGCATAATTTGTCTCTGAATAACCTGATTGGGCCACGTGGCTCATTCTGGTTGAGCCACGTGGCCGCATCCCCTGGCGCCACGTCGCCCACACCTAGCCACCGTTGGATGAAGGCTTGGGAGCCTTGATCCCCTCTGTCCATCCCGTATTTAATATCAGTCGTCTGATCAAGCTCTTGATCTCATCCAAGCCATCCGCTAGCGCCTCTTTCCCCCTTGCACGACGTGTCATCTTCTCCACCGACCGATGGCTCGTCTCACATCCAATCTTCACCATCCAAACCCGTGACTGACCTCGACTCTCTGATCGATCTCCAGATGTAATCTGGACCGTCCGCTAGCGCCGCGATCAGAACCTGCCACGTGGTGCTTTGTGCACCTCACGATTACCTCCATCTCAGTCGTTCACTTCACCCATATTCTCCACCCTCTGATGGCCTGTAGCAAAGTCATCACCACCGTCCGCCAGCACTCACTCCAGAGCACGACACGTGGTGACATCCCTGACCCTTCGATCATGCCACCCTCGATCCGATCGCTGTCGTTCGATGGCGCCTTCTTCTCGATCGTTGGATCGTAAATCCAACGGTTGAGTCATCGTTGTCAACCTCTAGTATCCACTCAAGGCCATGTTCGCCACCTCGTGCGGCAATTTTCCCCTTCCATTTTCCCACGTCTCCAGCCACCATCTCCATTCTCCAACCGCTCCAGGGTATTCCCCACTCGTCCATGACCCTCGCTGGTTGCCACGCACTACATGAAGCCTCTCTGGTCACCTCCTATCCCTCGATAAAACCACATACGCCATCTCTAAAACTGCCACCTTCACCCGATAAATACTCCGCCTCCCCCTCTAATCACTCTTGTCCACCTTTACGCGGGGAAGGGCCCAGCTCTCCTCCACCTCCCTGTGATAGGGGGAGGTGATGGGATCGAGCGAAGACGACCCCACACACCCGTGAGACCCACCGCCCTCCATGGCGGTGTCGCGTCACTTCACGCACGCTCGAGCTTCCCCGACTGGCTGCAGGGGTCCAGCGACAACCCGGGACTCGAATCGAGTCCCATCCCAAGCCAATTCCTCCATCTCTGACCATGTAAGACCTTCCGACTCCCATCTGTTTTTCCCTTAATTTCTCATAATTACTGAGGTTATTATACACATTATTACTTGTAATCCATATCCTCATTAGCTTCGTCGTTCATCCCCCATCTTCATGTACGATTTGGATCACCATTCTCCCTTCTCCGCCTCTGATCACCACCGACCCACCTCCTCCGCCCTCTCCGGCGGAGGAGCTCCGGTTCCCCTTTCCATTCACACGATTGGAACCTCATAACACTCGCAAACACGCAACCTAATTCACCTGCACGCACATAAGGTTTTGAACTAACTTGCAGGAGAAATTCCTTCAATGGCTGGAAGACCATCGGAGCAAACTTCGTCAGCTCCGCCTTCGACATACGAGCTCCGATGGACCTATCCAGAGGGTCCAGCACCTTCCCCGAGCTCCTAGCTACCTCGATGACCGTTCAAGGATCTCCGGGGAGGTCCGCCGTGTCCGAGATAGAGCGACGAAGCTGGAGCTCTTTCACCGAAGCTCTGATCGCACCGTCGCTTACAGCTGAGAACGAAAGGAGCAGCTGCTGTTGGATGGGCCTCTCGGGCGTTTATCCAGCAGTGCAGATGCAGCCACGTCGCCCCTGAACGCCATCTCTAGGTGTCGTTGGATCCTCGTGATCTAAAGGTCTCTGGTTGACCACGTGTCTGCATCGAAGAACGTCCGAGCCTCATCGCTAGAGCTCGAGGCTTGGAGGTTCCGAACCTACTCCAAGCTGCCTCAGAGCTTCGTACCATCGAGCCAACTACCGAGCCTTGTCGAAGCTACTCCGAGCCTTAGATACGATCCAAGCCTGGGAGAGCACGTGCACAGCACGAGCCTTCTGGGTAATTTGCAAGGAGGCCCCGCCGACTTCTCCATTTTGCATACAGGTCCTGGAATCACGTGCGCACCATGTGCGTGGGTATTTTGTGGTTATGCCCTCGTAGGTTTTAGTGATTGCAAAAATGCCCCTGTGCGTGTGGGTTATTTACAGGGAAGGTCCCGTTCTTTTTCATATTTGCATTTTATTCCCTCCCAGGGACCTGTTTGTAATTTTATTTCATGGTTTCTTTCAGTTATGCATGTGTCTTCTTTTATGCATATCTTGAGCTTCGTAACTCCGATTGAGTTGAGTTCAGTTTCATTTCGAAGCTCGCTTGATGATCTTTCTAATGGCATGACTAATTTCTTATTTTGGACACAGTAATTTTGACGAATCATTTTAGTAGCCATGTGTCTCTTAATGCTTAAACTTATGCCTTGTTTAATTTGTCCATCAAGTCTGTCATCTAAATTGAACCCAAAATTGACTCATTGTGACATTTTCTCATCATCTTATTTCTGATCTAGGGCGTGTTCATTTGCATTTCATCGCATTTAGTTGCATGCTTAAAAATTTAAAAAAGATGCATGTTTTCTAGTTGTTTGATGCATTGTTGTGTCTTCATGCATAATTTGACCTATTTGTCTTTAACTCAACATTTAATTACTGAATAAAAATCTGGATAATCACGAGAGAAGCTCGTGTCCCTGAGTTCGACCTTGGTTTCTTGCCAAGTAAAATAAAATAGGACCATCTGATTTCCTTGACATATCTAACTTAGATGGTTTTTGATGAACCTAGTTCAGCCCGACTGCAATGACCATTGAATACTAATTCCATATTTTTAAAGGGCCGGATTGGCGGTTCATCAGAGAGCAACCCCCACACGTGGATTACAGGTACACTTTCCAGATTTGTAAGTGAGGGACGGCACTTAAGGTTTGAATTAGAGTCTGATTTTCTTTCAAGATACTACTTAGTCCATACGTTTAATCATTGTTCCTCGTGGGGACTCTCGAGTAGTCGGAAACGGTCTGAGTTTCCTTAGCAGAGTAGGGGGTTTAAAGGACGTCTCAATAGCACGGTCCTCAAGTAACACAGGTAGCCGGAAGTAGTCCGTACTTACCCCCATACTGTCTGAGAATAAGTGATTTCCCGTAAGGACTCGGGATAGTATTTGGGAGAAATTTCAGACACCTATCAGCTTGTGATAATCTGTGACAAGACATGTCTGCCAAATAACCCTGAAATTGACAAGATAAACGACCGAACTCTTACAATCATCACCAGGTTGTGTTGGTAAATTTGGGGTTGTTTTTTGTTTGCTTGCGAGGTGTGTGTTATCGCGTCTTATACGCCTTCACCCATGTTCTCTTGATTTGACATCGTGCTCTCCCGATAACCGTTTGACATCAAAGACGACGACTCGATGGCTTTTTCGCTCAGCCTCCATGAGCTCTCTACGATCCATCGTCCCTTGTACTTCTTCACAGACTCGGGATGACCCTCTTCCTGAGTCGATCACATCTAATCACGAGGAGAGTCAGACCCAGACTCCTTCACCTCCCAGGCCTTCTTTTGAGGCAGACCCCACCTCTAACTATCATATATTTCTCATGTACATTTTTCACTGAGCTCTTATGAGACCTTTTCTTTCCCAGAAGATTCGAAGGATATGGCTCGCTGGAAGGGACCAGTCGAGGACCGACTAGCTGAGGATCGACAGACTAGGGAGCAGCATACTGATAGAAGACTGGATCCAGCTGCAGACATTACCACAGGGATTCTAAACACGCTACAGCAGATGAACTTACATATCAAAGATCAGTTTAGAGTCCAGAACGAGCTGCGAGTCGAGATCATTGTACTGAGAGCAGGAGCTGGGAATCCACTATTGTCTGTCGTGGTTCCTGCGACACTACGAGATGAGTATGACCCTGGAGCCAAGAAACATCACTGGATTCAGTTACCACCGAATCAAGGGTCATACGAGTTATGACTATCCTTCACATATTTGCTTCCCAAGTTCTACGGGAATTCCATAGAGGAGTCGTTTACCTTTCTACAGCAGTTCGAGATGATTTGTGGTATGACTAGCTATCCAGGTGTTATGTAGGAGGCAGTTCACCTCAAAACCTTCCCATCTGCCTTAGAAGATAAGGCTCTCTACTGGCTCAGTCATTTGGGGAGGGAGATCTCAAAGTGGGACGACCTGAAGTCCACGTTCCTGCATTAATATTTTCTTCTGGGGTGGATGAATATGATGAGGAGCCAGATCTCCAACTTCACAGAGTTGCCGAATGAATCATTTCACGAGGCATGGGATCGATTCAAGGACCTTATTGAGAGATGCCCTCATCATGAGATACCTTTGAAGGTGCTAGTTCGGAATTATTTTGAAAGACTCCAGCTGGACGTCCAGAGCCTTGTGAGCGCTGCATGTGGTGGAAGTTATTTGAATCGTGATGTCGAGTCTGTATAGTCCATCTTTGAGGGATGGAAGAGAACTTGTGAGTCATTGACTCTACTCGGGCGTTCCAAAAGGTCCCGTAGCCACCACACCACCGAGAGCATAAAAAGGTGGCGAATATTTGAGATCCTGAATCAAATACCAACATGTTTCATTAGCGAGAAGTTAACGTTGATAGGTGTGACTCAGAAACAAGTTCAGGATCTGTAGCCGTAACGAGAGTTGGAGAAACTCTCATCACTTCCTCAACAGCTGAGCGATCTGACGAAGAAGGTGACGGACTTGCAGCTTCAGTACCAACAGTCTCATGCTTCTTCGACATCTCAACTGTTCGGAGATCTTTACCCGCTCCTCCCACCCTTCAAATTCACTTTGTCCAGAGCGAGTCGGGTCAATCTACGGAGACTCCGTAGATTGATTGGCATGAGGACCAGTCTTATGCCAACTCAAGCTAGATCACCAGCCTTGGAGACGTTGATGTTGAGTCTCAAGCCATTCTTGAGATCAACGAGATATGGTACACTTCGATTCGTCCATCATCACATTTTACCCCTCAAAGCGTACACCACCAGCAACAGTCGTAGCACTACAACCATCCACAGCATGGACGTCCGTAATTTCAGCACCGCCAGAATTTCACACCGCAGCAGTCTCACCAGCGGGCTGTTACAAATGTGAGCCCGAAGCGAACCATTCTTGCAATAAATGGTATTGTAATAAATGATTTATCAATAAAATTTATTGATTGTTTTTCACTCCCTTTTTGAGATTGAATGAATGAATGCACTATAAGGTCCCTCTATACAATAAGGGTTATGTACCATGGCCAACTTAATAATCGTACAGCTGTTGATTCATTATTTGAATCATAGAGGCTGATGCTTGGATGAGTATCTAAGGAGTTAGATAGAGGAATCATCAAGCATCATCAAATTATTGTTAAGCGATGATCTCCATCCTGAGTAGGAGATGACAATCCTTTCTCATTAGGTTGATATCTGTTTGGCCTCTTGATGCAGGTCCTCTGCATGGGAATAGTGATTCGGAGGTGTCAGATTAGTTGAGTCAATGGGCTGACTTAACGAGATCGAGATAACCAAAGACCTATGTTGAATAATGTCACAGCATAGGCATGCATCCTCTGACCAGAGACAGATGTGTTACTATATGTCTGAGTATGTACGTTTGGCAGACCAATAAGTTGATGACCTAACCAAGGTCTATACACCGGCGAGCTGGTGTGCATGTAAGGACATATGAGTAATACGATCTCTCAAAGGGATCATACAGGTTCACTTGTGAACCGGGAGACATGAACTCACTCATGAGGTATTGGGACTGATCAAATTACATGCATGGTCGTCATGCTTTGGAAGCATGACATGAATTTGAAGGTAAGATATATGCTTTGTGAAAGCATATGATCTATACCAAATCCCAAAAGACCAAGATTGAGAAACTTGGTGATCAAACCCTGAAGATGACAGTGTAAAAGTGATCTATATCTTCAGGATGACCATAAGTCTTCCAGTATGCAGGATGTACAGGTGTTGGGAATGCCTGAGGGTGATGTGATCATAAACGATTGTATAACCATGACGCTTCCATTCCGAGGGAGTGATGAAACAGGTTTGGATTTTAGTGACTCCTCTTAGTAGAGAAGTGACCTAATCTTAGTCCATGTACTGGACACTGATCTGAAAGAGATTCAGATGCAATGAGAAGATTAGGTTTACGGTCTTGATTCAATCAAGCATCTATGGGAGGTCCATGAGATCTGGATTTGAGATGTGATCTCAATATCCAAGTCACTATACGTGGAACAATACAATCGCCCTATACTTATCTCCAAGTATCTGCGGAGAAATCGCATTATTCTTGAAAGGGTTCAAGAATAATTCCATAGATCTAAGCATTTAGAAGTTGATAATTAAATGTGATTTAATTATCTTGATGTATGTGGAAATTATCCAATATAATTAAATGTGATTTAATTATTGTGGATAAGAATAATATGGATAACAATATCCAATTATTCATAATATATTATAATGATTTATAATGTATTAGATAGAGCTAATTATAATTTATATTAATTATTGATGTGTATTGGATACACATTGTATAATTAATTGAAAATGTAAATTATATTTTATTTTGGGTTGTGAATGTGATTCACAAATTTCCAATGGTAAGATTGCAATATTCTCAATATTAATCATGAATTATTTTTGAAGAATATATCACAACGAAAGTTGTTGGAATAAATAATGGAGAATTTCATGGAGATATGCAATCTCGTGAGATTTCATGAGATTGCCCCCACTTGGAAATAAGTGGACGGCAACCAAGTCCTATATGGAATTGGTGGTCGTCCACTATATTCCATGGGGAGATGAGATCTCCATGGTAATTGTCTCCTTATTTATTTGATCTAATTTAGGATTGAATTGTATTTGATTTATCAAATATATTTGATCTAAATTAAATCATAAGTTGTTGGCTTTTACCAACAACAATCTTGACCATTGAATTAAACATAAATCAATCTCATCCATTGATTTTATGTGTCCCATGGATTGAGATCCATGGATCCCAAAACCCTATAAATAGAGAGGCATACCATGCTCTCTAGGGTTATGCTTTTGAAGCACATCTCTCTCTCTCTCTCATTCTACACGTCAACTCTCTTCGTCTCTCCTTGGTGGCCAACCACCAAAACCCTAGAGGAAAGCTTCGTCGTCGCCTTCATTACCGCACCGCCGCTTCGACGTTCTTCAGTTATCCGTCTTCTTTGGAGTTCTACACTCGTGAAGAAGGCGTTCTATCTTGTACGACGAGATCAGGAGTTCACCATGCTTGGATCAACTCGTTGGATTGCGAGGATCACGCGACTCATCCCCCGTGCTCGCAAGCTTCTTCTCCGATGATCGGACTTCAGACAGGAGGTCTCTTTTCGTAGAGACTCGATCAACCATGCTTCAAGAGGTATTCCTTTATGCTTGTTGTGGTTCTAGATGAAACGATCTGAGAATCGTTCTTGGATCATGTGGTTTCATCGCATGAAAATTTTTTAAATTCCGCTGCACAGAACAACTAGTTCGACTAGTCGTTCTTCGTCGTATTCGATATGGCGCTCACGCTTCCGTGATGCGCATGAGGATTAAACCATATCCTTCAAGTGGTATCAGAGCCTTAGGTCGAAGGTTTTGGATACGATCCGCAAACCTAGGACGACTTGGGTTCATTTAGGTCGCAAAAGTTTTTGTCGCATTTAATTTTTGCATATATATTTAGTGAATAAATTCGGCCCTGTTTAAAATGTTTAAACACAAATTAATCACTTGTATTTGTTCCCCATTAAATAAGGAAATCATAGGATTTGAGTTTACGTAATTTGGATTTTGTTTGCTCGAGATATGGTTGTTTTAATAAACATGTATTCACTGTTGCAGGAACTGTGAATCTTAACATGATTAATGAGTTAATTACTATTTTGATCTTCCTCGAAATGCTTAAAATACCACTTAGGTTCTGTCCTAAATCAAATTAGCAATATTTAAAAATTTATTTTGTCTAATTTTGATTAAATTGATTGAGATATGTTAATTTTAGTAAGTAGGGGTCACTGCTGAAATTACAGTCTTAATCAAGAACAATGTGATTGTCAATTACTGAAATTAATTGTTAATTTCATGAAATAATTATGGAAAATATTTGAGAAATATTTAATGATGATTATTTCCTTAATTGACTTGGCCTCAACCAATAAATTGATTAGATTTGATCTAGATCATAACTGGAAACATAATCATCAAACTCCTTGCTTGAATAGGATTGGGAATTTGTCTAGAAAATTTCCTTACAATCAAAAATGTTTTGATTATTACTATATGCTATAATTTCAGTTGAAGAACCGATGATCATCTCAAGTAAAAAGTGATTGACTCGGCATTATTTTTCCTGAAGCAGATATGGTGTCTAATTAGGGATCGCGGGGGTAGCGGTCGCATCAGTTGCGGTCCGTCCCACTCCCGCCGGTACTGGCCATGACATCGGGTAGGGAACGAATGATGCCTGAGAGATCATGATGTATTTTTA